>CATIWR010100388.1:0-14117 GCA_949677035.1 Omphalea diandra | reverse complement strand
TTAGATATATATATATATATATATATATATATATATATATATATATATATATATATATATATATATATAACTAAAATGTTATGATGATTTATGTAGTATCGTTAGTAACATAAAAATTAGGTGGTTCGGTGCTCCAATCTGATAAAACAATGCATGTCATTTGTCATTTGTCCTGTTTGTTCGAATAACTTCAGTAGCAGCATACATTGGGGTTGGGCACAAATTGGTATAAATTGGAAAACTGACAGAACCTAATCAATTTGATTAATTTAGTTGGATTTAAATATAAGTTTAGTTGTTTTAATTTTTTTAAAAATTAATTAATTCAGTTCGATTCAATTTTTTGATAAAAAATTTTTTGGTTAAATTAAACCAGATCAAATTTATTTAAAATCCAATAAAAATAGATTGAATGTATAGTAAATCAAATAAATATAGTTTAACTCTATTTAAAATTTATTATTTATATTAAGTATATAAAAATCTATTATTTATATTAAAAATATTTTAAAATATATTATAAAAGCTTTTATTTATCTTAAAAATATTTTAAAAAATTTTGATTCAAATTGAATCGAGCCATAATTAAACCGAATTTAATTTATAAATTTACTCGATTTTATTTGATTTAAATTTAAATTTAATTTTAATTGATTCGATTTGGTTTGAACCAAATGTATATCCTTACTATTACATAGATGATCAAACTTTAAAATATCTTAATTTAACATTTATTAAAATAATTAAAATTACTCTTACAAGATGCATATTTATGGAATACACTTAATATTCGTTGTAAATTTATTATCTACTATTATGAATTAAATGATCAGTTATAATTATTGCAAGTTATCGTGCTTTATTCATTATTTAAAATTAAAAAATAATGAAATTAGTGATGATTTAAAAATTATATGATAATAATTTAATTATCATAACAAATCAAAATGACCTTAGAAATTCATTTAACAACATAAATGTCAATAAAATAATTAAATTCATTATATTATTTATGTTTAAATATGATGAAAAAAAAATTCATGCCTAATAGTATAAAAATATTGAGTCAATGATATATGATAAGCGAAACATCACTTACGTCTACTTGAGTCTCTCAAATTGAATTACAATATGGTTGTGTTTCCTTTTCGTGATTAATTTTAATAACCACAAACGTTGATCACAGATTCATGGATGAAACATACTGCAAAATCTATCAATCCTTAGTAAAGTTTTTTTCATTCGAAATGATATGAATTTGAAATGACATAGAATTTATGGGTTGAATTAAATAAGAGTTAATCTGACAAGTTTGATTAAATTTGATCAAAATAGATCAACTTGTAATATGACCTCGTTGACCAAAGGATGAAATAAAAATATAAATTTTATTAAAATAATTATTAAAAAATATGTTTATGGAATACACTTAATATTCATTGCAAATTTATTATCTACTATTATGAATTAAATGATCAATCATAATTATTCAAGTTATTGGGGTTTAATTTATTATTTAAAATTGAAAAATAATGAAATTAGTGATGATTTAAAAATTATATGATAACAATTTGGTTATCATAACAAATCAAAATGATCTTAGAAATTCATTAAAAAATAAATGTTAATAAAATAATCAAATTTATTATATTATTTATGTTTAAATATGATGAAAAAAAATTCATGCCTAATAGTATAAAAAAATTGTGTCAATGATATATGATAAGCAAAACATCACCACCGTCTACTTGAGTTTCTGAAACTGAATAACAATATGGTTGTGTTTCCTTTTCATGATTAGGTTTTAATAACCACAAACGTTGATCTCAAATTCATGAATGAAACATACCGCAAGATCTATCAAATTCTTAGTAAAGCTTTGTCATTTGAAATGATCTAAACTCGAAATGACATAGAATTTCTTGGTCGAATCGGATAAGAGTTAATCTGACAGGTTGAACTAAATTTGATCTAAATAGATCAACTTACGATATGACTTAGTTGACCTAATGATAAAAAAAAAAAAATTACTAAATATATATAAGGTAGAGAATTAAAATAAAAAAGAAAGAAATTCATTTTAAAAAAAATATTTAGATTATTTATTTAAATTCAAATTCAACTTCAATTTCAATTTCAACTTCAACTGTAATTTATTTTTTATTTTGAAATATGATGATATTTTATATTTTAATAAATTTATTAATTTTATTATGCATTTTTATGTTTTTAAGTTATAATTTCATAAGTTATTTAGTAAGAACAAAAGTTATTTATTGTGATAAAATAATTTTATCATTTTTTTAAAATTATTTAATATAATTGTAAAAAATTATTGTGACAATATTACTTCTTATATGTAGTTCGATGGGCACTAAAAATTTGACACCAATATAATGTAACTAAATATTATGATGAAACACTTTATATCATAGTTTATCTTGTACACTCATTTATTATAATAAAAATTTTTGAGTTAATAATTTTTGGGTTCAATGACTCAAAAACTTAAACTTTTTTCGCAAAATTGTCAATTTTATCTAAAATTTCTAATTGAGTTAATTACACCATAATTTGATGAATTAGTTTTAATTGTACCTTAAGTCAAAATTAGTATTTCATAAAATATATATTTAGACTCAATTCATCCTTACATTTCTTTTTATTTAGTTCAATTATATTCAAAATTTAATTTAAATCTTACTAAGTTAATATTTTTATTTTATTTTTACCCAATTTAAATAATTTTTCACAAAAATATTAAATTAAATTTTATTTTAGTTGATAAATAAATATTTTATATAAATTGCATGTTTTTAATGATAAAATTTTATTTTATATATTTAAATAATAAAATAATAAATCCTTAATTTTTATTTTAGGGATAAACTTTTTGAGAATGTTTAGTTTCATATTATGTAATTGATTTTTTTACATATTTCTTAGAAGTTTTATTTTAAATGATTAAAATATTTTTTGAAAGAATTTTTTTTAAATGAGACATTGAGAGATTTACAAATTATAAATTATAAATTTAAAATTTAAATACAAAATTATCATATAAAGTGTATAATAAATTTAATTAAGTAAAAATGGAATTAAAATGAATAAAAAATAAAGTATCATATTAATTAAGGTCATATAATTAATTTTAAAATATTTCTTAAAGTTTTTATTTTAAATGATTTAAATAAATTAAAATTTTAAGGAGAGATTGAGAGGAAAATTTTTTTAAATGAGATATTAAGAGATTTTATGAATTATAAATTTGAAATTTAAAAATTATAGATTTAAACATAAAATTAAAATTCTTCATATAAAAATATAATAAATTTAATTAAAAAAAAAAGAATTAAATTGGATGCAAAATAAAAGTATCATCTTAATTAAGCTCATGTAATTAATTTTTTATATAAATTTTTTAATTTTTAATTTAACTAATTTATTATTTAAAATATAAAAATTAATTTTTAAGGAGAGATTGGGAGAAATTTTTTAAATGAGAGATTTTATGAATTATAAATTTAAAGTTTAAATTAAAATTCATCATATAAAAGTTTATAATGAATTTAGTTAAACAAAAATGAGATAAATTGAATAAAAATAAAGAATCATATTTATTAGGCTCATGTAATTGATTTTTAAATATTTTTAAAAGTTTAATTTTAAATTGTTTAAAAATGTATTATCTAAAATACAAAATTTTTAAGAAAATTGAAAGTTTTTTTTTTAAATGAGAGATCAGGAGATTTCATGAATTATAAATTTAAATTTTAAAAATTTTTAATTTTAAAATTTAAATATAAAATTAGAATTTATCATACAAAAGTACATAACAAATTTAATTAAGTAAAAATAGAATTAAATTGAATAAAAATAAAATTATCATATTAATTAAACTCTAAACTTAATTTGAAATTTGATTGAACTAATTGAAAAAAGTATAAAAATCAAATTAGTCTAAATATGCACTTTACTAAATTATGATTTTGACTTGAGGTATAATGAAAATTAGTTTGTCAAATTAGAGTTTAATTAACTCAATTTAATGTTTTGGATATGATTGAAAATCATACAAATATTTGAATTTTTTTGGGTCATTAGGCCAAATTTTAACTATAATTTTTTAAATGATTTGATACATAAAAGGAAATTTATCACAAGTTTACTTTTTCTCATAATAATTGTAATAAATTTAATTTTTATAACGATAAACTCAATATTAAAACATAATTAATTCCATTACATACATTTTTATCATAATATATAAATTATAATAAGGAGTTTGCTATCATTGGATATTATATGTTTGTTTTAGTTTAAATTAGGATACATAACTTGAATATAATTCTATATGGATTTATTTCAATTATTTATTTTATTATATATAGTAATTTACTTAAATAAATAAATAATATTTAATTTATTAAGCATTTAAACAAAAATAAAAAAAATTTTAATCAAGTTTTGTTTTATATAAAATTTGACTAAAAATAATTTTTTAAGAGAAAACTATTAATTTTCTCTTACCAACTAATGAGAAAATATTATATAAATAATACAAAATTCAAATGGACATTTAAAAATTGAATAACAAATGACCCGACTCAACCCAAAATATTAATTTTAAGAGTAAATCCAAAATCTTTTTTACATGCAAAACTCGATAGGTGACCTGAACTCACTCAAAAGTTGAGCGACTCAAACCAAAAATGCGTTGACCCGAAAATGATCCAACTTGAAATTGCCACGACTTAAAAACGACCAATCTGAAATGAGCAATCCAACCCGTTTGCCACCTCAACTCATGAAAAAAAGGACATTCAATCACCTATAAAAGGAGGGAAAGACTAAGACAAGGGCATATAGATTTCAGAACCCCCTCTCCTACCTATCTTCTTCACCCTTATTGTATCAAATTTTATCAATTGGTTTAATAAGCGTAGATAACCTCCTTTGATCCACCCCCACTTTGTTACACAAGATTACTCTTAATTACACACATATACTAATGGATCCTAGATTCTAAAATTTAAAACTCCCTAACACTCTTATTTTCACCACTCTTATTGAGGTTGCATACAACACTGTCACAAGAGCCTCCACTACCCCACAGGTGAAAGGTTGGATCACATACCAATTATTTCGACCAAAGGCCCCATAAGCCCTTGAAAAGAACCATGATACCTATGTAATGTTCAAAGTTTGTTTAGTGTGTCTTTGGCATGTTCTAAGTGTTCTTAGGATTTATTTGAATCTTATGTAAGGGTTTGGAGTGCATAGATCTTAGAGCAAGACAAGACTTTATTGTTTAAAAGCCAAATACATCCTTGAAAAGTTATGTTTTTATTCTTTTAGACCTCTATAGACAATGGTCAAAGCCCCATAAGGTGTAGAGTAAAACATAAGTAGAATTTAAATTGTAATAAGTTACCATGGGGTGTGGCTATTACAGTATAAAATCATCAACTCAATTTCAACACATTTATCAAATTTCCTTCAAACATTTAAACCTATTTTCTTTCAAACTTAAACACCCATCTTTCAAAACTTTTGAGACATAAAACCTTAAATAAGACTTAAACATTGTCTGGATCTTTATTTCTTGCATGCATCATGATTTAAATAGATCCACTTAAACATTGTCTGGAGCTTTATTTCTTGCATGCATCATGATTTAAATAGAGGCTTAGAAAGCTTAGAATGTGTTTGGTTATAGGAAACTAAAACTGTTTTTCTGTAAAAGTTTGTTAAGAAAATTAAAAAACATAATATCATGTTCACATATAAAAAATTTTCAAATAGAAAACTAAAAAGTAGTTTTTTCAATTTTTCAAAATATAACCAATATGTAAAAAATAACTTTAAGTTCTTTTCTAGTGTTTTCCTTCATTTAAGATTAAATGAAAAATATGAGAAAATATGAAATCAATCTATTATTTTAATATAATACTTTTGTAAATTAAGTTTGAATATCTATTTATTAAATATCTGTTTATTATTTTTTTTGTCCTTTTAGTTTTCCACTTATTTTCTTTCTATTTGGATTAATTATTTATTTTTTAATTTTTATATTTAGATAGTATTTTTTATTTTTTAATTTATTATGCTAAGTCTTCATTATAGCTCTTTTATATATATATATATATATATTCTTGTTTTGAATTGTTTTCACGCCATAATATTTTTTAAAAAAGTATTTCATCATATTTTCATTTAAAATTTAAAAGCATTAATAATATAGATTTTAAAATAAATGGGCAAAACTTATTATAAAAAATTTATAATTACATATTTTCACATTTTTAATTTAATTTAATTTTAGAAAAATTATTAACAAAATCATAATAAAATTTAACTAATAAAGAGATAATGAATGTATATAATTTATAGTTTTCTAAATAGAAAATGATTTTCTACTTTTAATAAATGAACATGTTTTCTAAATGAAAAACTATTTTCTATAGAAAATGTTTTCTAAGAAATGGAAAATGAAAAATGAAAAATTATTTTCTATAAGTAAACAAGCCCCTAGTTTTCTCTTCCTTTCAAGTTTAAATGAGCTTTATCCTTCTTAATTGACTTCATCAAAGTAAATTTGAGTTTTCTACCTTTCTTTTCATATGTTTAAGAAGAGTTTAATGATAAAAAACTTTTCAAGCATGTAGTTTGAATGAGATGTGAGTTTTAGCTATTTTAAGAACAAATTTGGCAAACTAAGCCTATTTTGTACTCTTTACCAATTCGTTGACCTCTTTACCAATTCTTGGTTTCCTTTAGGTTTCAAGAGCTTTTGTGAGTTGGGTTTTCATGTTAAATATCGTTTGAAAGCTTTGGGTTCATAGTCCTAAGTTGAGCTTTTTAGGTCTCTTAAACAGGATGATTGAGTTGGCATGTTCATGCATGTTGTTAGCTTAGATATTATTGCATGTTGATATATGTGTTGTAGATTGCTTCTTTTTATTCTTATTTAGGTTTGGCACATGAATTATTGTAATGATGTGCTAGTCTTTTAACCTTGTTATTATTGGTAAAGGCTTAATGTAAGATAGCTTTAAGAGCCTCTATAAGTGCTCTTGGGTTAGAGCTTACATGGGTGAGTCATTCTCCTTAATGGCTGTGAAGCATTTACATTAGTATGTCTAAGAGCTAGTATGTTGCATTATAAATTAAATTAGATGTTGGATATGTAGGAAGTTTGACTCTAGCTTTATTTTATTCTATGGATGAGTTGAAAAATCACTTTTAATAAATTTTATTATATATGTTTTCTTATACCTTTTATATGTGCTTGGTGATCTCAAGAATTTGTGATGCTAATTGAGCAACCATTATCCAAATACCATTCATCTTTCTTCACCTTAACCACATCTACAAGGCAAAATCATCTACTTTTAGGTACCTAAATCTTCTTGGGTTCTTGAAGGTTAGTCCTTACTAATTGCTCATCATGCCTTCAAGAATGATAATGATATGTGGCCACACACATCATAATAATAAGAGTCACCATTAAAATATTCATACTGCTATCTTAGCCTATATTGTGCATATGTTTGCATATATTATTTCCTAATGACAAGCCTTCTGTGAATGTTCTCCCTAGGTGCATATCTTTTAAGTTTGTATCCTTAAGATATATAACCTCTTGCCTTACAAACAATGCCCTTTTAATTAGCCAATTTTTGAGGCTTCGACAAATGATAATGCTTGTTTTCAATCATGTAGTGGAAGTGCTTAATATAGTTCTTTGCACATTTTACTTTCTAGGCTTATAAAAATAATACATGTATGCATAATTGACCTTAGGAGGTGAAGGTCTAGTGTATGCATGTGCATGTATCACCTTGATGCTTGTGCTTTGGCACTTGCATTAACCTTTTTATGGAGCATTGGTTTGCCTAGTACTTGGAGGACTAAGTGTCCTTATATGCTTTAACTCTCGCAAATATAGTTAAAAAAGGCATGGGTGTAAAAGGAGTAGAAGATAAAGATGTATTATAACCAAAACCATACTTAACACATAAACTTCTTTAAGCTTTGAGGATGGAGTCAAGTTGCTCCTTACCATTAGAGGATTTAGAGATATTCTTCTTTTGGTTTTGCTTTCACACCTCAAATATTCTACCTCTTTTATGAAGGAATTAAGATTTTTGAGAGCCTTTTAAGGACTTGTTATCCTTTAAAGTAATGAAAAGTAGGATTTTAGATATTCATTACTCTTAGTTTCATTCATAATAATGTTATATTGAACCTCCCTAAATTAAGAGTAAAAGGGATTTACCTCTTGTTCATCATCACTCTCACTTACACTATTTAAATCACTTAAAGATGGATTCTTTTGTTCATTTATAGGCATGACATACATATCAACCACTTAGTTATCATTATCTAAGCTCTTTATTTTAAATACACTTTTGTCATTCTAAGTTATTTTGAGAGCCTCTTTTCCTTTCTTAGAGTGATGCTTTTTAGAAGAGTACTTGTTCTTCTTTAGCTTAGAATAAAAAAGACCCTCTCATAATAGAAACAAAGAAGAGAAAATAGTTAAAAAATAAGTATTTTTATTATGAAAGCTATCTTTGAATAAAAAGGGTGAAATAAGTGTGATCTAGCTTACAAGAGAATATCATTGCCAAAGCTTGTAAAAGCTATCTTTAAAAATAGAGTTTGAAGAACAAGCTTGTAGACTTCTTTTAAAACTCTCTACCAAATCAAGCATACCTTATGAGTGTATTCTGAATTGATTGCTTGAGTGGGAGAGCATTTTCTGAACTTTTTAAGTTGTAATTTAACTTAAGAAAACCTTTGGTTAGGTGATCTTTGGAGATCTAAAACCATATTTTGGGAAAGGTTTAAGGTAGTACCTGTAAACTACTTTGAGAAATGGTTTTAGTAGTACTTAAAAGTCTACTTATAGTGGCTTGGTAGTACTCAAAAACTATTGTTGTAAAGGTATTTGATAGTACCTGTAAGCTATCTAGATAGTGAAAGGCTTTAATGGGAATACTAGAGAAGAGGACATAGACAGGTTGTGCCGAACCTCTATAAATTGGTTGTCTTGATTCTTCATTATTTTTACATTTATTATTATTTATTTTTACTTGCCATGCCTTATTCAACCCTCCTTTTTAGGGTACCAAGGGGCAATAGTGTTCATCGATGACATTCTCATATACTCATGGAATCATGAGGAGCATGAGCAACATCCGAGAACCATACTATAGATTTTGATGAAAAAGTAAATATGAATTTTGGATGGAGCAAGTGGTCTTTTTAGGGCATGTTCCATCCAGACATAGTGTTTAACATAATCTTGCTAATGTGAAAGTTATTTTGGAGTGAGATCCACCTAAAAAAGTATTAGAGGTGTGTAGTTTTCTCAGGTTGGTTAGTTATTATAGATGCTTTATGAAAGGATTCTCTATCATTGTTTGGCCATTAACAAAATTATTAAGAAAGATTATACCATTTAAATGGGTTGATTAATGTCAACAAAGTTTTAAGGAATTGAAAAAGAGATTGACTACAACACCAATTTTGACATTGCCTTCAACAAATGGTGGATTTATAATATACACTAATGTTGCAAAATGAAGGTTAAATTATGTCTTGAAGTAGCATGGGAAGGTGATGGCTTATGCTTCCCAACAACTAAGGCCTTATGAGTTGAATTATCCTACACATGACCTGGCTTTAGCAACCATTATTCATGCCTTAAAAATTTAGAGGTGTAAACATCAAATTCTAGGCCTCAAGATGCAAGTCTGATGATGAAAATCACTGAAAATATTCCCCAGAATGCGAAGGCGAAATTGCCAAAGGAAAAGAAATAAGGCCTTAGGAAGCCTTAGAGAAGGCTAAAGGTGAGCCTAAGACCAAAACTAAGCCTAGGCTACCAACACAGGCTTAATAGGTTGTATAGCCTAGGGTAGGGCTGTATAGCCTTAGTTTAAACCCTAATCCTTAGAATCTTTTGAAATTGGCCCCCCTTAAACCCTAGGGCTGTACAGTCTTAATGGTTAGATGAACAACCCAAACTTAGTTATACATCCCATATGTGAACCTTAAATCTCAAAATATTCATGTCCTTCTTTGTGATTGGACATGAACATGGGTCAATCAGAATCATTTTTGGTTCTAGTGTACCTTTATTCGCTAATAAATTCCCTCTTATTTGAAAAGGAAGGGGAAGCTTGAACAACCTTAAGGTTACTATATTAAAATGCTAGCTTAAAATCCTAATTTGCCATAAATCAAACACATAACCCAAATATACTAGCATTCAAGGTAGTTCTTAAGGCTTTGAGATTACACTTTGCGTTCCTATTAGCATTATAGAGGAAAATATTGAACTTCTGAGCCTTTAAGGGCAAAGAAATACATAAATACATTTAAGAGACCCTCCTATCCCTCCTTTTTCCTCCTTTTTTTTTTTTTTCTTTCTTCTTTCTTAGTTTTCAAAACCCAAAAAATGAAGGTTGTACAACCTTGATGTAGGCAGCCTCATTTCTAGGCTATATAGCCTAGTCTGTCTAAGATAGTTTTGCAGATGCTTTACTCTTTTCATCCAAATTCCTCTATTCCAAAGCTATTTTTTTTTATGAGGTTTTATAGTTCCATTGAGAGAATAGGGTGAGGTCTAATAGCTAAAGACCCCTATTCATTTCAAAAATGGAATCTTGAATAAGTTATAATTAATTTTAAGGTTCATTTTGTGTTAATACTCCATGTTCTTTTACAACTTTATCAAGTGATATTTTAAGTTTCTATTTGGGCCTTATTTAATACTAGTCAAGTGAGGAACTTCGGGTTTCTAGGACCTTGGGTGATGCAAATAGCCAAGATAGGTTAACAAAGGATCCACTTCAACTTCAAGTCCTAATCATAAGGGAAAGGCTAAAGAAGTTTAAGGAGGCAATTGGAGCATTCATGCAACAAGGAGTTACACTTGGATTAGCCCAAGAAGAGCAAAGGATGCGTGAAGCCCAATGAAAAGCTGATGGGAGCTTAAACACTTCAAATGGAGCATTTAACTTAATACAATGGAGCCTAACTTGTAGAGAGCACCCAAGCATAACCAATTTAGCCAAGGCATGTAAAAAGAAGCCTAAGGCATGTAAAAGGAAGCCTAAGGAAAGTAAAAGGAAGCCCAAGTTATGTAAGCAAGGAAATAAGGCCCAAAGTCAAAGATTCTTGTCAGATTTCCTTAGTTGGCAATATTTCCTAATGCCATTAGGATTTCCTCATTAGGTTGAATCCTTTTCCATTTCTATTTAGGAAGAGTTGTTCTTTAGTTAGGAAAGTATCTTGGTTTAATCTTGTTAACCAATCATAATGTTTCTTTAGTTTTTCTATTTAGTTTAGGATTGCCTTTTCCTTATTACATTAGGAAATATTGAATTCTATTAGGGAATGTAAACCAAATCTTAATTGATTTTGGATTAAGTATTGTAAGGCTATAAATATCCCTCACATTCTGCCAAGAGGGATTCATTCAATCAATATTATTATTGTTAGCAATTTTGCTTATGAGATTAAATTCTCTTATTGAGTTCTTGAATGGACTTAGTGAGATTGTTGAGTGAAGGCTTAATTATTTCACAAACTTGTTAATTCTAATCTTAAATTGGCTTGGTTAATTTAAGGTTTTAGTTAACACAACTTTGAATCTTTATAACTTAGGTTGCTAGAAACAAGTTTTCTAGAGGTCTAGTTGGGATTTGAAGATCTAGACTCCAATACTTGGTTTGGTAGATTTTGGGCAACTATTCTTTACCATATGGGTAAGGATCAATCCAACCTTGTTCGTATCATTTGACATCAGAGCTAAGGCTTCAAATCAAGTAAGTTATCTCCAAAATTTGTTAATCTTTGTGTTTTTATTGTTTTTGCATTAAATCGAGTCCTATCTCCTTCATAGGACTCTAATTCTATTTGTCTTTATTCTATTTTATTCTAGTCTATTTTCTTTATTTTTCTCCCATCAAATTAGTTTTTTGTCATATTTAATCACTCTTTTGTATTTAATTCCAGTTCTGGACCATTAGCACCAAGAAAATCACTAAAAAACTACATATTACAAATTTAGCAAGTGTCCTATCTCCATTATGTTTCCTTGTGTTTCTTGCATCCCAATTCATTTTTCTTTGTGTCCTAAGAATTATTTGTGTTTATTTTTGTGTCTAGGGCCGAACCAAACTCATCCAAATTGAAAAAAAAGTACAAATTGTGATTGGCACCCAATTTCTCCAATTCGACTTTCATTTGTTTCTTTGCATTATTAAGTTATTCTTTGTGTTTCTTTTTATTCCAATTTTGTTTTAGCTAAAAAAAAGAATAAGAAAAAAAAATCAAAGAAAAAAAAATATAAAAGAGAAAAAGAAAGAAACAAAGAAAAGAAGCTAAAGATCACATTGAACTTATTTGCAAACTAAGTAGCCGATTTTGAAGTTCTCATTGGTATTTGGCGTAGGCTATAAAATCCCATTAATTTTAAGTTCAATTTTAGTCTTGACACTTCAAAATTCTTTTTTGATCTTAAAATTTAGATTAGGTCTTTAAAGATTTGTTTCTTATACCAATTGTGTTGATTCAGAATCCTTTATTTGCTAAGTCTTTCTAAGGTTAGTTTGCTTGTTTGTGTTTGGTTTAGACTTGAATTCAACATAAAGTAGCTTGATTCCTTAAAGAACTTAAAAAAAAGAATCCAAGAGAGGTAAAAGGCAAGAATGGTTAGCTTAACAGAGGGTAAAAGACTGTTTTGAGTTAAACACAAGTGTGAGTGCTATCTTTTGAGTGTAAACATGTATGAGTGTGTTTGGTTAGATTTTCTTCTGTTATTTATATTAACCATGGCAGATCCTAAAGAAGAACTAGATTGGAAGTTGTTCATGAAAGCTTCACAAGCTTATACGGCCCAAATTGAGAAGTAATTCTAAGCAATGCATGAGAAGATTGAAAGCTTGCAAATCACCTCGAATTCTAACACCGCCTGTACCAATTATAAGAAACCAATGCATGGGAGGATTGTTCAAGATGATGAGAAGGGCGATTCCATGGAGGGCTATTCATAAAGATCTAATAAGCAAGAAGACAATCTCAATAGCATCAAGATGAAGATTCCTACCTTTAGTGGTTCCAATGATCCTGAAGTTTATCTATCTTAGGAAAAAAAGGTAGATTTTATTTTTGATTGTCATAATTATAGTGAGGATAAAAAGGTTAAATTAGCAGCTATTGAATTTGTGGGATATGCTCTTATATGGTGGGATCAAATAAGAAGTATTAGAAGAAGATGTGGGGATCCACCAATTTATACTTAGGTTGATATGAAAAGGGCCATGAGAAATAGATTTGTTCCTGGTTATTACCTTAGAGATATACATAAAAAGTTGCAAAGACTTGTACAAGGTAATAAGAGTATGGAAAAGCATTATCAAGATCTTGAAATCACCTTGTTAAGGGCAGAACTTGAAACCTATAGAGCAAACTTTGGCACATTTTCTTACCGTTTTTCAATAAAGAAATCACTAATGAAGTTGAGCTAAAGCAATATGACACTTTGAAGGAGTTGTATCACCTTGCAATTATGGTGGAAAGACAACATAAAAGTAAGCATTCTAAGCCTAATTTCAATTCAGTTTCTTAGACTAACAAGTTTAAAAGTGGTGATAAGCCCAACAATAGGCCCAAGACCGAACCACTGAAAAAGGAAGGAGGGAGTAAGTCAAACTCTAATGCTAAGGTTAAACCCCCTAAAAGCTAAGTTCAATTGTTTGCTTTAAGTACCAGGGAAGAGGACACATGGCACGTGATTGCCCCAACAAGAAGACCATAGTTTTGTGTGATGGAAAGATAGTAAGTGATGATGAGGATGATGGCTATGCAACCGACCTTGAGATGCCTCCATTGGAAGATGATAGTGATGATGATTTTGAGGATCCAAATGAGGTAACTAGTAAGAATATTATTATGGCTTGGCATTCTTTAAGTGTGCAAGTTAAGGGTGATCAATTCAAAGGGAAAATATTTTTCATTCTAGGTGTAGGATAAATGGTAATTTATGTCTTACTATTATTGATGGTGGCAGTTGCACTAATGTGGCTAGTACCTATGTT
>CATIWR010100373.1:0-11692 GCA_949677035.1 Omphalea diandra | reverse complement strand
TTCACATTTTTATGTTAATAAAAATAAAATATAATTTTTGAATAATAATAATAAATTCCTATTTTAATATTAAATATTTGATAAATGAAAAAATAAAAAAAAATTATATTTATATGTATAAGGGTATTTTTATCATTTTTTAAGTTAACATTTCATTCCAATCCAGTGCAAACAAACAATATTACTTTCAAATCAATCCATTCCATTCCTACCATCTCAAACATAAATATAATTTAACACTTTCTTTCCAAACCAAATCAATTCATTTCATTCCATTAATAACCAATCCAAACCAATTCATTTCATTCCATTAATAACCAATCCAAACCAATCCAAACCCCCCATCCAAACAGGGCCTAAGTGTCTTCTCTTTCACCCTCACTTTCGCTTACTGCCATAAACACCCTACTCTATTTTTTAATCCCCTTGTCAGCCCACGTCGCATTTCTTCATGTCTTCTTTGGCCATCGTCTCTGGTAATCTCTTCACGCTATTATGCATTTATTCTTGTCAAATTGTGTGCTTTCTTGCCTATGTTTATTATGTATTGTGTTTGAATCTATGGAAAAAGTTTTCTTGGAACTTTGGCTTTTCCTGTGAAGTTTCAACTTAGGGAACGGATCTTAAGCTTGTTTTCACACCAAATCACTAGAAACCGACTTCATTTTTTTTGCTCCAATTTTCTCTGGCTATGTCGTTGTTCTTGTTCTTCTAGGTTTACTAGTTATTTCAAGTTTCGGTTGTTCTTCTTCCTTTATTTATTTATTTATTTATTTATTTTTATTTTATTTTATTTTTGACTTTCCTTTCCTCAGTATCATTGTCCACACCTTACTTTTTTTCAATTCTTGAAACTTGAAAGTGATTGCATAACTCAGCACTAGTAAGTGGTAATCCATTGACCAATTTTGGGTCCCATGTGTGCCTAAAAGAGTTTCAATTTCATAGCCCATTAATTAAAAATCTAATATTTTCCCTTTTTTTCTCTTTCTTTACAGGTCATCTATGGCATCCAATTTCCCATTTTCATTACTTAAATATTCATCAATCTTCTTTGCCTGGTCAAATATTTGATGCCACATGCTTATTTTGTTTACTGGCCTAGCAGGGGAACATATAATACGTTGGTTGTGGTCAAGGTGGTGTTGTATGCCGCCTTCTTGAATATCTAGCTTTTTCTTTGCTACTTTCAGGTACCAAATTCTGAATATTTAGTTCCATTCTTGAATTACATGTTTTATAGTCGTTCTTTGCTGCTTTATTCTATCGTAGAGCCCTTGAAAGTCCTCAAATTATGCCAGATTATTACTAGCAAACTTTGAAAACGATTCTATAGCCTTGACTTTTGTTAGTGATTAACAAATCCTTGAAAGGTTCATTGTTTTGAGTTCTTCATAGGTCACATTATTTTCAATTTGGAAAATTTTGGCGTTTACCTACCTTTTCCCTTGTATGTTGACTCATAATGTGCCAATTGAAGTTCAGTGACCATAATTGCTTGTAGTTTTGTTGCATTTCTAAGCATATCAAGTATGCTTAAACAAAGCAAATCCTTCCATAGTTCACCTCTTCTGCTCTTCGTTTCCATTGGGTTCTTGGTATTTCATGTTGTACTCTCACAAATTCCCTTAGGGTCAAAACTTTCTGTAGAGGAAAATAACTCATGGACTTCTCCCAATGGTGATTTTGGTATTGGATTCTTTAACCATTCTGATCAGCCTAACCAGTGTAGCGTAGGGATTTATTTCAATTCCAAATCCATTCCTGTTAGCAAACAAACTGTGGTTTGGGTTGCTGGAGCTGATGTTACAGTGGGTGACAAGTCCTATTTTCAGCTTTCACAAAATGGGGAACTGGTTTTGGTTGATTCCTTGAAGAGAGTCACCATATGGACCAGTGAAACAAGGCAATCAGCAGTGGTTTCAGCTCATCTTCGTAACAATGGCAATCTTGTTTTACTGGATAAAATGGGTGATGTTGTTTGGCAAAGCTTTGATAATCCATCTGACACACTTCTTCCTGGACAAAATTTGTCTGTTGAAAAAACGCTTAGAGCTGCAAGCAGAAATTCTGTGTCAAGTTATTACAGTCTTTACATGAATGCTTCAGGTGAGTTACAGCTTAGGTGGGAAAGTAATGTGGTATATTGGACTGGTGGAAATCCACCTGCTTCCAACCTCAGTGCTCTCCTTACCTCTGGTGGAGTCCTGCAACTTTTGGACGAAACTTTGAAGCCCGTTTGGTCTGTCTTTGGAGAAGATCACAATGAGACTGTAAATTTTCGATTTATAAGGCTAGATGTTGATGGCAATCTGCGGATGTACTCATGGATATATGCCTCGACGTCCTGGAGATCGGTCTGGCAAGCTGTTGAAAATCAGTGCAGCGTCTTCGCAACCTGTGGTCAACATGGCATCTGTGTTTACAACGCATCTGGCTCTCCTGAATGCCAATGTCCGCTTAAGATGACACCTGATCCCAAAGCAAAATGTTTTGTACAGGATTGCAAATCTGTTTCCAGCATGGTTACCTATGATCACACCTTTCTTTATGAGATTTATCCACCACGAGACTCGTTCATTCTATCCAGTTTGCAGCAATGCAAAAACTTGTGCACAAAGGACCCACTTTGTACATCTGCAACATTCACAAATGATGGAACTGCTGAATGCCGAATTAAGACAAGCCCTTACTTATCTGGGTATTCAAGCCCGTCTTTAAGTGCAATATCTTTTGTTAAGACATGTTCAGACCCAGTAGCTGTTGATCCCTATCTTGTGGGATCTTCTTCAGCACAATACCCAGTCAATCACTCTTATAAATTGTGCATTCCTTGTCTAGTTGGCACTGCCTCAGGTGCATTTGTTGTATTTTCTGTGGTTCAGTTAGCACTTGGCTGCTACATCTATAAAAGAAGAAACTTGATTTTGAAGAAAGCAGCCTTAGCCTACACGGTCAGTAACTCGAAGGGTTTGATGATGTTATCCTTTGCTGAAATCAAGGACATCACAGGAAATTTCAAGCATCAAATTGGGCCAAAGTTGTATAGAGTTGTGCTTGCAAACCATCAGCCAGTAGCAATTTAGGACTTGGAAACAACCATAGATGAAAGGAAATTTCGAGCTGTGGTTTCAAAAGTAGGAATCATACATCATAAAAACTTGGTGAAGCTTAATGGCTACTGTTGTGAGTCGGGTCGAAGATTCTTGGTCTATGAGTATGTCAAACATGGTTCTTTGGAGAAATATATAGAAGATGATGAGTTGAGCAAGAGACTGACTTGGAGAAGGAGGGTTGAAATATCCTTGAGTGTGGCAAGAGCTATTTGTTATTTACACACAAAATGTAGGGAGTTTGTAAGCCATGGAAATTTGAAGTGCGAAAATGTAGCCTTGGACAAAAATTTAGAGGTGAAGGTGAGTGAATTTGGATTGGGGTTAATTTGCTCTGGGGCACCACATGTTCGAGAGAAAGATGTGGAGGATTTTGGCAAGATGGTGTTGATATTGGTAACTGGGTGTCGGGAGGTTGATGTTTGTGAGTGGACCTATAAGGAATGGATCCAGGGGCACCCAGAAAGGGTTGTGGATAAGAGAATTGATGATGAGGTTGATAGACAGGAGCTGGAGCGAACATTGAGAATTGCATTTTGGTGCCTTCAAATGGATGAAAGAATCAGACCTTCGATGAGCGAGGTAGTGAAGGTACTGGAGGGCACATTGACAGTTGATCCCTCACCTTCTCCTTTTGGCAGCCAGAGATCACCGGCAGAAGTGGAGTTATTGGAGTCAGGTGCAGAACCATAGAGTACAATTGAACTAGTAGTGGTTTTTCTCATCTGCATCCTGTATAGTAGGACTAACTGTGCATGGCAATGACAATCTGGAATCAGTTTTGGGGAAGGCACGCCTTTCTTTTTTCGCCCAAATGGGTGCAAGTCTATAGAGTACACTCTGGATAAATTTCCAATTAGATTGCCCTGCAACGAAATGTTCAGCTTAATCTTTTCTAAACTATGGAAATTCCATTAATGAGAACTTTGGATAAAGTAGTCTTTCTTAGATTTCTCTAATCTGTAGAGTCTGCAGAAGGTAGTACCTGCTTAGAGAGCTTAAAACCATATTTGCTAAACTAATGGTAGTGTTTTATCATCTTGTAAGATGACTTGTAAGGCAAATTTCTTGAGAAAAATAAGATGAGTATATTGGCTTTAATGCTAGTGGCATAACAGACAAATGGGGATGGAGTTGAGCCAAGGAAAAGGGCTTTGAGGTGGCCCACGTTAGACCCATGAACTCTGGGTATTGCTGCATTAGAAGTTTGATGTTAATATGGATGGGCCTTAGTGAGTAATAACCTCATCCGAGTGACCATTGTAACCCTAATGCATATAATGATAAACATGATCATTTGTTGATTATATTTTTTATCTATAAATCTCAATTTCATGAATGTCTATGATTACTTTCTTAATTCTTAGTCAATTTCACTTCCTTTTAATCTTAAAATGTCTAATTACTTTCTTAGCTCTTAGTCAATTTCACTTCCTTTTAATCTTAAAATATTTTATTTATTGTTTAGTCTAGCGGTAAAAATAAGGCACCAAATTTCTGGTTTCACTGATATAAAATTATTTTTTATCAAATATTAAAAGTAAGTTTTCTAGTTCAGCTAATTTCAAATATTCATTTTGAAATTTTGACAATCTTATTATCTATTTCAATTAGTCAATTTTATTTCTTGTTTATTTTGATTAAATTAATTTCAACTATTTATTTTTTATTTCTATTATTTTATCTGTCAATTTTTATAAATATGTATCCATTTTATTCAGTCATCAATTTTAATTTTTTAAAAAAATATTGAAATTTAATTCACTACAACATAACCTAATGAAAATAAAGATATTGATATTCACAAATATAATCATGATTTTTTTTTTTTTTTTCATAATCACAATGATACAAACTTTGTGAATAAAAGAGATTAGGAGACAATGCAATATAGCTAATAAAGGATATTGCTCAAAAAATCTAAATAAATGAATATGAAAATAGTCTATAATATTACTATATTAGTTATTATTTCATGTGAAAATAGTACATAATATTAATATAAAATCAAATTTAGTATAAAATTTATAAAAGAAAAAATCAAACAAAATTTTGTGCTATTGCTTATTGAGAGAGCCATCAGTAACAGCACGCAAGTTTAAAATAAATACATAATTTTGCTCTCAAAAGACCAAAAATACAAGACTAAATTTGAACCTTTTTTTTTGTTAATGAGGGTTTGTAATTGAAACCTAGCAAGTAGGTCCTAAATGACCAAAAATACAAAACAATGTTAAATGAATGATTATGTTTATTCAAAATTATCATGTGGTAGGTTACGATTTGCCTTGGATCCAATTGAAGTAAATGCAGCTCAAAATTATGTGAAAACTGGCCTCATTATATATATATTTCTAAAAGAAGTCTTTGCTGAAGTGTATATAAGCTGTATATCAAAGATCCAAGAATAGAGGGGAAACTGTGTTAGTTTGTGTATATAATTGTAAATTTTTTAAAAAAATTTTGGCTTAATTTATACAAACCCCTCCCCACAAAAAAAAAAAAAAAAAAAAAAAAAAGAGCTAGGGACCGATCTTATCAAGATTTGGTAGAGTTTTGAATAAAATTTTTCCTCTAGTGGTAGTAGTTGCTGCTGCTGGTGTAACATCATTTTGGATTTACTCAAAACATGGCAGAAAATTTTCAAGATTTCAAATAGTTATTAAATGGGTATCTTGGAATCTTGCTGTTGCTTTCTTGTAAGAAATATCCTTGAGGATTCTAATTTGCATGTTAGCTACTAATACTGTTCTCTCTTTCATAACACTTGCACAGGTTTTCACCAAAAAGAGGTCTCTCTCTCTCTATATATATATATCCCCACTACCTGAAAAGTACGTCAAACATGGCATCCTCAAATGCAAGACAATCAAGATTCAAGAAGCAAGAGCAAGAACAAGAAGTTGTGTCAATGTCAACAAATCAAGAAACATCAACAAGTTGTGCTTCTTCTTCATCTTCTACACCAAAGGCTCTAAGATTCAAAATACCTGAGACCTTGTCATGTCCACCAGCTCCAATGAAGAGAAGGGCAGCTCCTCCTGCTGCTTCAAACTACTCTTCTAGGAGATCCCCTATCACATTCTTTACTCCTCCTGATATAGAGCTTTTCTTCTTCTTTGCATTTAACAATATCCCAGCATCATAATTTCTACTGTTCAATATATTATACAACTTATTGATGATGTTTAGTGCTTATCAGTGCAGTTATGGTTTTGAATAATAATCAATCATATATGCAGCTGCCTTAATCACATTATAATCTTGTGCTAATATGCTTATATATTAATCATTATATATATGCTAACTATCTTTGTTTGCTAGCTTGTGTAACTATTTAGTTATACTTTGTAATGACTGGTGACATAGCTGAAAAGTGAAGTGGACTGAATAAGACCTTAATTAGCTCGTCTGCCAGCTTTTGTTTTTCTTAATTTAATTTGATTGGCTTGTTTTCCTTCTTGTGAATTTTACTTTAAAATTAAACGGAAATAAAAGGCTAGATGCTTTTTTAGAGGGATCTTGAATTCTTGATGACTAAATATTCTTCTTGTGCGCTTTCACCCAACTTTTCTCTATTAACATGAATGAGTGTAGTTTAATCTTTTTTTTTTTTGTTGGCGAAAAATGTTGTAGTTTAATCTTGATTAAGCATTAATATTTTTTTGATTTTATCTATCTTACAATAAGCTACTCCAAGTACTACATACATAAACTTAGTCAATGATGTTACCTAAAATGAAAACAGGAATTACTTTTATTTGATTTATAAATTATTATCATATATAATTTAGTGAATTTAATCAACAACCTTTAGTTCAATATTCCTCCAAGTATTTGTAGGCTTATAAGATTGCAAGCCTTAGCGTGGATACTCTCTCTCTCTCTCTCTCTCTCTCTCTCTCTCTATATATATATATATATATATATATATATATATATATTACTAATGACCTTAATTAATTAGAGGGATTAAATTAAACAGGTTGGAAATTAACTTAATGAGATTTGCGTTTGTCCAGAATCCAGTGGGCTGTAGGCTCACCAATTTTAATCCCGCACCTATACTAGCAGTATAGAATATAGCTTTTTTTTTTTTGTCTTTTCGTAACCAGTATGAAACGCGGCTTTGTTTTTACGTAACTGTGGATTAAATTATGGTGTCAGTGAGGCGTTACGTGTGTCAGAAACGAACCAACAGAGGATCCAAAAAAACGCCTCAACCTGTTTAATTTAATCACTCTAATTAATTAAGGTCATTAGTAACACACACACACACAAATATATATATATATATATATAACCAACAGAGGATCCAAAAAAACGCCTCAACCTGTTTAATTTAATCACTCTAATTAATTAAGGTCATTAGTAACACACACACACACAAATATATATATATATATATATATATATATATATATATATATATATATATATCTTTTTTAAATTAATTCTTTTGATTATAATGATTTATGACTAACTGATATAATTATTATATTTTTAAATATAAAAAATTTACATTTTAAATTATCTCATATTATATACCCCCAAATTTCTCCTCATTACACAACTTAGTCAAACAAAAAGGTCAAATTTAACTTTTTAAATACCTTTTGTCATTTTTCTTCCCCCGTCTTCTTTTGCAATCGCAATTTCAGTTTCAACAATCCTAAAATCTTAATTCCATAATAACAAAATAAAGAAAAATACTAAACTCAATCTAATCCCAATCAACTCTATCACAACCATTCCCTTTATCACCCATCTCATCCATCACCATAAACCCCTATGCCACTAGGGGTCAGCAAAATCGAATCGAAATTGAAAATTAATTTGAATTGATTAAATTTGATCTATTTGATTCGATTTTAAAATAAATTTAGTTTGATTAGGTTTAGCAAATTTATTAAATTTTTAAAATTTCAGTTCAGGTGAAAACCGACCGAATGCTATCCCTGATATGCCACTCCTATATCCTTGCGACTCAAACAGCCATCCACCACCCATCACTCATGGGTAACGACTCCATGTATCCTAGTGACTTATATAGCCATCCACCATTCATCAACCATGATCGACGACTCGTTGACTAGCCATCTTATTACCAGCAAAAGAAAACTCATCGTGCCCGCTGCCCTTTATGCCCATTTTGATTCCCAAAATAAATGCAACCCCTCTATTTTGTTTCTTTATCTTTCAACCGTTCTGCCAATTTCTGGTTTTAGCTTAGAATTTTTGACATCTCTAAGAACAAATTCAAATGACAAAGAACAAAACATCAAAAGGGTTGTTATTCCAGCTGGATTATGTGATAGAGGCTGTGAAATAAGGCTCGCGGCAAAACTCTGATCTAAGCAAGGTTCTTTAAGGTCGATGACCATATCAGTATCGCAAATGGGACTACGACAAGATCGATCCAGGAGTTTAATGAGGTGGATGGGATTGTAGTGCTAATTTTGTTAACTTTGATCAGGTTTTCTTAGTTTCTACGAGGTCATTTGTACGCAATTTTTGTGATCAGTTATGAGTTTTAGGTTATGAGTGTTGGAAATTTTTATTATGTGGGCTAATATTAATTATGGGTTGGTTTTAATTATTTATTAAAACGGACTGAATGATATAATTTATTGATTGTGGGTAAGTCCAATTAAAATGTGATCAATGTCGTTATGGGCTTGTGACATCTTTTGTGGGCCGATATGGAAGACGGTCAGTGTAGATCTATTTTAATATGGACCTGTGATGGGTGAGTCTGTTAAAATTATTATAAATAGCCTAGGTCTCATCTCCTGTCTTCATAATAGAAAACCCTAGTTGTTACACACATCGTAGCCGTCTTGTGGGAAGGTCAAGGAGAGGAAGACTTAGCTCTCTTTTCAACTCTTCTGACTTATTGTCCGAGTATTCTATTTTCAGTGATCGGAATAATGGAGCAGAGTAATTTGGGATCCAATGCGTAAATAGGTATGCAACTTACTTCCGCTTTTGAATCTATTGAGCAAACAGGTACGCAATTTTGTTTCCGTTTAATCATGAATGATGTTCTAAATTCATGTACTAGATCCTGAATAAATTCTTACATGTGGTATTAGAGCTTTAGGATTGTACATGGTTTAGAAACACTAAATATTTTGTATTGATAAAAAAATAATAATAATAATAACCGATGTTGCTCTATGTATTTACTATATATTGGTTTGCTCCTACGGTAACAAAAAAAAAATCGCTTAGCTCGATTGGTTGATAAGGCGGTTAGGGTTTCCAAAAATCACAGGTTCGAAATCCGGTTTTGTGAAATTCCCTTTTCTCTGCAAACTTTTTTTTTTTTTTTTCCCTTTTCATTCTCTTTTCTTTCAAACAATCTCGGTCCCAAAATCACCAAAGCCCCGCATTCCTTCCCCAACGCAAGTAGTCTTCTTTTCTCTTGCAATCCGAATACGATTCGGCTAGGTGTCCGATTCTTGATCGGATTGGTGTTGATTTGCGGCGATGTAAGCGAGGGAAGAGGAGATGATGAAGATAGGGAAAAATAAAGATGGGGTTTGATCGGTTTTGTTAATTCCGCGTGAGGATAATTATATTTGTCCATAGCTGTTCTTTGTTTTTAATCTGATTGCTTGTGATTTGAAGTTTGATTTAAAGTTTTTTTAATGTGCAAGAACAGGAAGACATGTTGCTTGTATATTTTGGCCCACAAAATGCTCGATGAAATGCCCAACTAAATCTAAAGCACAGGGCTGCTTAGCTGGTTGGGTTGAAGAGCATTTAGATAGGAGTCTTGCCACTGATTCTTGAATTCGTATGTTTAGAATGTAGAGGTTTGGGTCCTTAACAATTCTGTCTGATCATTCGCCACTGTTTCTCATTTTGAGAAGGAAGGTATATGTTCCCAAATCCCATTAGGTTTCGCTTTCAAAATGTTTGGTTGAAGGAAAGGGAGTGTAAGGGGATTGTTGAACGGTGCTGGGCTCAAAGTCCTGGCTGTGATTTACAAACAAAAATCGAGCATGTTTATCGTGAATGTGGATTAACAAATCTGTGCCTCTAGATGCTTGTAGATTCGGGCCTTAGATGAAAGCAGTGCCAAAATTTCTTCTTTATAAAAAAAAAATAAAAATAAAAAAGACCCATCTCACGTCGGTGATCACGATGGAGAGCCACGTGCTTTAGAAGGGAAATGGTACATGGGGATTCTTCTTCAATAAGTTATAGGTGTCATCCAAAGCAATCTCTGGCGTTGCATGAAAATTGTGAGCCTTTGGTAGTCAATATGGAGCCAACATTGCAGTTGGATATTATGAATGGTGATGATAGCACTAATATTGTTAGGAATACATTGGAATGAATGCATAAAAATTGGACATGTGGTGGACAATTCAAAACGTGTAATGGTGGACAATTCAAAACGTGTAATGGGTTTTGGTTTGGTCAAGTGTAAATGTGTGCTTTGATAATCAAGTATTCGAGAATTTAGTTGATGCTAAGCATATTAATGGTGACATAGAAGACAAAAATGAAGTTTTTCCAATGGGTACTAATGTCAATGATTATTAATATATATATAAATATTTAAGTGATTTATATATATAGTTAATTTTCAATTTATTATTTAGTGATATTAATTTTACAATAAAATTAATTAAATAAATAATTATTTATTTATTTATTTGTTTATTTTGCACATATATATGAATATAATTATGTGCTCAAAAATTAAGGTATATTTTTTTTTGGTACCTTGTGTATTTTTGGAATATATATTTGTGTTCAGTAGGTATTTTAATTGGACTATTATAAATCTCTAATTAAAAATAATTTTTATGGGTTGATATGGGTGTTATCACCAAAGTAGGACATCTATTGAAATTCATAGAATTGTTGTTAATTTTTGCGAAGAGATAATATTCCAAATTAATGTATTTAATAACCTGCCCAAAGGGGGTTATCAGATACATTTATTTTGGGAGGGTTTGTTATGAAAATAATATTCCAAAATTAATGGATTTGATAACCTACCCAAAGAGGGTTATCAGATACATTTATTTTGGAAGGGCTTGTTGAAATAAAGAGAAAATTTCAAATTAATGTATATAATGACCTGCTCAAAGGAGGTTATTAGAAACATTAATTTTGGGAGTGCTTGTTCAAATGAAAATTCTAGATTAATGTATATAATAGTCTGTCCAAAGGGGGTTATTAGATGCATTGATTTTGAGAGAGCTTGTTGAGATGAAGCTATTTGTGCTTAGAGTTGCATTAGTCTAGAGAGTCTGTCTGCCCAAAGGGGATAGATTTCTCGAAATTGGTGTGAACTTGATTGTGAGCTTCATAACTAGAAATTCTATTGCATGTGCATGTTCTGCCTAAAGAGGAATATGTAGTGATGCCAAAATTTTCTAGATTGTGTAAATTGCAAATTTATTTTGTATATAGCTCAATTCTAATACATGCTCTTGTTTTGTGCAATCAGTCTCCTTTAGTTTCAATAATAGTACTACAACTGTTGAACTTTTAACTAACACAAATTTTAAGAGATGGAAATAGGACATTTTGTTTGTCTTGGAATGAGTGAGATA
>CATIWR010100358.1:0-23955 GCA_949677035.1 Omphalea diandra | reverse complement strand
ACAAAGTAAATTGATCATCACTAATATTTCAAATAAGTGTTGTTGTTGCAGAATTGAATCAATCTCTCAAGAAGAAATGAAGAAGTTGATGAATTCCAAAGTAACATGTAAATCGCGACCGCAACCTAAGATTCGCGACCGTGATTCATGTTAAAACATGCTGAAAATCAAACAGGTAAAATCGCAGTGTCATTCTCGACCGCGATCCTTGAAAAGAGAAAGGTCAGACTGACACAGATGAATTCGCGGTAGAAGTCTCGGCTGAGTCGCGACCGCGAATTTGAAAGAAATTCAAGAGGGAAGCAAGTCCACAACCACAGCCTGACAAGTGTCCCATAAGACTGTTCGAAGTCAAAAATCACGAAGACATCTTGCTAGTAGCGACCGCAATCTTTGTGAAAGAAAGTTAACCAATTTGGCAGTTGGATTCGCGGCCTCCATCGCGACCTGTGCAAGAAAAAATCGCGACCGCGACTTCTGAAAGTAGGTGAAGAACAATGGTTATATTTTCCCAATGAACTAATAAGAACCTGACATGTGGACTAGCCGTTAGAAACAAATGGGGTTTCCCTTGAAGAATTTGGATTTCGCGACCGCGAAAGGCAGTAGCGACCGCGATTTCACCCTGACAAGCATTAAATGCAGAATCTGTCAAGCATGTCTCAAAGATTTAATGAGCTATGATCTGCAACGTCTCTTTGGTGAAGTTTGGCTATAAATATCCCACCAAACAGCCATGAAGAAGGTTGCTAACAAATTTATTACAAGTATTGAAAGCTATTAATCTTTACTACTCATTTTCTTCATCTTCTTTACGTGTGTTAGGTGTGAGCATTAAACACCAATATTGTAAGGTTTTGTGTTAGCCTGCAAAAACACTTTAAGAAAGGTTTTAGTGTAAGCCTGTTAAAACACTTAAGTGAGGTTTTGTGTTAGCCTAGAAAACACTTTGTTGTAAGGTTGTGTGTTAGCCATTAAAACACAAGTTGTAATAAGTTGGGTGTGAGCTTGAAAACACCATTGATTTAGTGAAATACCCAATTGTGTGATTGGGGAGTGGATGTAGGGTTAGTTTTGCCCTAACCACTATAAAATCCTTGTGTCCTCATTATTCTTTCTTCTTCTTTTCTTCACTGTTTTAAATTTTTTATTCACCAATTCAACCCCCCTTCTTGGTGCCTAGGGACAACAATAGATAATCTATTCGATCAGTTATAGAGAGCATCAGCGTTTTCTAAATTGACTAGAATCAGGTTATTATCAACTTAAAATTCTAGGCTCATATGGACCAAAGACTGCTTTTAGACCAAGTATAGGCATTATGAATTTTTTATGATGCCATTTGGTTTGACTAATCTACTAGCTGCATTCATAGCTCTTATGAATAAAGTGTTTCAACGTTACTTAGATAGCTTTATAATTATGTTCATTGATGATATACTGGTGCATTCAAGAAGCAAAGAGGAGCATGAATAACATTTGAAAATTGTATTACAGATTTTGAGAGAAAAATAGTTTTTTGCTAAATTAAGCAAGTGTGAGTTTTGGAATGATCAAGTGGTATTTTTAGGACATGTAGTTTTTGGAAAGGTCATAAAGGTGGACCCAAAGAAAATTATAGTAGTAAAATGGAAAACCCCAAAGAGTAGGTAATTAGCATCATCATCTGAATTCTATAGTAGTCACAAATCTATGATTTTATTCAATTAAGTTATTAAAGTATAACTATGAATTCAGATTAGTCACGATGATGAATTTTCGGTGTGAGAGTCAACCACAATGATGACGTGTCTGGCATTAAAGACACGTGGCAACCTATTATTAATAAAAAAAAACACTTAAGCTCGAGTGGGACTTACAATGACACATCACCATTGTGGGTCCCACTACTCACTCAACCACCTAATCAGCCCCTCCCTTTTCCTCACTTGAGCTCTTATACAACACTCACTACATTTCTTATTTGCCACTCTCAATTATCTTTCCCTTAGACTTTTTCCCCCTAGAATCAATTCAATCTAATCAAGAAATTTAAGAATGTCTTCAAGCAATTTAAGAATGTTTGTTGCTCTCTGTAAGTGTTGAGCTCCTTGTGTGTTAAGAACTTCATGGACGAAGAAGAATCCTAGCCAAAGGTTCTATGGGTATAGGCTTTTTAGGGTAAGTATGATGCTTGTTAAGGGTTTGTTTCGATGTGCTTAGGGTTAGGTGTGATTTACATAAATGATTTTTTTTTTTTATATTTTAGAATTTTAAATGGATAGGGACAAACTCCAAATTGTGATTTCTTTGATTGGTATGATGGTCTAATGACAAAGAGATAAAAAAAAAAAGAAGTGATATATGAGATATTGAGATATATTGATAGAGCATAGAATGAGGCATTAAATAACTTTAATTTTTATGAAGATGAAAAAGAGATAATGGTGAGCTCTATAAGACCAAATTCAAGTGTAGCAGCAGAAAATGTGGAAGTGGAAGATGCAAATATGAAGAGGGAGAGAAATTAGGAGATGACATATGGTTGGTGGTTTGTTACAGCTGTGGTCTTCATTATCTGTATTGGCATCATTCTGGGAACATATGTTGAGGTTTAGCTTGTTGAAATGTAATAAAAATTAGGGAGGGTTATGGCATTAGCAAGTAGAGATTTTGTTAGTTATTTTGGAATTATGAACTTTGCAATTATGTATTATTTAGAGGCAGATTACACTTGCCTCTCTCTCTCTCTCTCTATATATATATATATATATATATATATATATATAAAGCTTTAACATATCTATTGCTAATTGCATAATTAGACTGTTGTTAATGGCATAATGAGAATAACTCAAAAAATGAAAGATAAGGCAAGAAAATGATATATAGGATAGAAATATTAATCCATTATATTAAAATGATAGGTATGTTTGCTTTGATAGCAGGAGCCTAACAAGACAATAATAAAATGAGCATCACATTGATGCTTTGACAACTCCTAACTTGTGTAATAAAAAAAATTAATGTTTGCCTATACATAAGTCTCCATTTCAAAAAACATAAATATTTTAAGATAAAAGAGTTTCGAAATAGACCCACATCCCCACAAATCACATAGCTCTAATTAGCATCTAACTACTATATATAAATACAAAAAACCCAAATGAGCATATCATCTTCACTTGCTTTTTTTTTTTTTATATATATATATTACTTCATATTTGAAGGTGTTAAATATTACTATATCTGCTTCAAATGTTGTAGATGCATCATCCCCTTTCTTTATTGGTGTTGCAACCTTAGAAAGCAGTTTTGTATTCTACCTCAGTTTGTACTACCTCAAATTTAGAGCTTGCTTTAAAGCTTTTTAATAAGGCTTCCATGGTTGCTTTAAAGCTGTTACAAGCTTTGTTGTAGCTAGTTTGACCTTTGGTAAGATTCAAAGTCTTCTTGCAGCTCAAGATCTTGTAATTATCCTATGATTCACAGTTATAGGTTTTTTTTTTTTGTAATGACCATTTTCATTTACAAACCATGGCATTCATGTCCAAAAATAAATTCACAAAGGTTTATTCATCATACATACCCAACCCAATATGTATTTAATGTACATATATGTTAACTAATGTTGAAGGCTAATGACCAATTCAATCGATGATTTGTGGTCCATATGTCTCTATGCAAAACTCGATTCACCAAAATATCCAAACCCTATGCTTCAGTATCTGAAAAACATAATTATGATTTGGTGAGTCGTGATTCAATGAATAAAAACAATAATCAAATTCTTATGGCACAACCAATAATCAAATATGATTAGGATACATTACAAGTATAAGAATTGACTATGCAAGTGCAAATGTAATAGATTGATTTTTGTTGTGACCTTACAAAGCAAACACTGCTCCTGAGAATTCGTGTGATTCAAATGACATTTGATTTTACTGGCCAACATATAACAAGTGAATCATTTGATCAATAACATGTGTCAATAGGACATATTGGTCCTTTTTTAAAAGTGATTTACAAGTGTTTAATAAGTTGGTCACAACATCCTTTTATTCCCATATGCAAGTGTTCATTCACAATGATATACCAAGTAATCATTAAGAGCATATAATTCTCACTTGACTTGCATTCACATGTAAAATGTAACAATTCAATCACATATACATTTAATAGAACATAACCATATTATAAAATTATCACATATACACATTAGAATCTAATTATGGTTTTTACTCACCTTTTGATGTGATTAACCTTTATGGTAGGTTTGGTTCTCTCTCTAGGGCTCCCTCAAAGTGTTGAGATCCTAACATTTGATACATAAATGGTTATAAGTATGTCAAAATGATTATGAATACTTGGTATGCAACTATGACATGATCCATACAAGTGGACCTAGTGTTTATGCATATTTTCCTTATATGGTAGTCTGACCTTACTACACTCTCATAATAATAACTGCAGAAATAGTCATTCAAATGACTTGATTCTTTTTTTTTTAAATAAACTAGACACATAATGATAGAACATAGTCAAATTTCAGGTCAATATAAGACATTCAAAAAATGTGGTGAATTTTTGAATTTTTCCCTGTTTAAATGTCATCTCAATCTAAGTAGATCTTACAATCTTGGGTATATCTCAAATTATACAAATCCAATTGCAAAAATGATAAACAAGAAGTTAAAAAACACATAATGGAACATTTTTCATGTTTTACTCATTATCTAATTCAGTATATAAAGTCACCAAAACAAATGACCAATCTCAGGGTGAGCAGGTTTTTAAGATGTTGACAATTAGTCATAATGAAGGGGAAATATCTCAACAATCATGTTAAATTTGGCAAAAATATTATAAAGTTTTACATGAATTTAAAGTTTTTCACATCATCAAATTCTAAATCTATGGCCATATAAGGTTTCATCGGGTTCAGGGTCAGTCAAAATCAATAAGCCATATCTTTTTCCACACAACAAATTAAGCAAAACTGCTTTACAAGTGCTTAGAGGGTATATAACCCTACAATTTTCATGTTTTGAACTTTGTCTAAATCAGTACATAAAGTCATCAAAATATATGAAAATAGAAAGAATGAGGTGATTTCGGTTGGTTTGAAACCAACCCTAATGAAGGAGCCATACCTCCTCACACACTCTAAATTAAGTAAAAGTGTTTTACACGAATTTATATGGGGCATAAAGCTACAACTTTAATCTTTAAATTTTTCCTAATTCCTCTTCTAGGGTTATGAAATCATTGGTAAAAAATTCTTCGCTAACAATAAAACCAACACAATCAGCTTTTGTTTCTCATAAATTTCAACTTTCATACATGAGCTCTACCTCAAATATTCCATGATTCTTACTAACCATGCATGATTAAAATGTCATGAGGGAGTAATTTAATATGAGAAAAAGATAAATTAACTCACCTATTTTCCCAGAACCAGAAAATCTTAGGATTCCTTCCTGGGTAGCTTACTCTTCTCCCTCTCCTTCTTCTTCTTCTTCTTCTTCCTTAGCTCTTTCTTTATTCTACTGCCCCTCATGTTTATCCTCTATATTTTGCCTCTAAAGGATGAAAATTCAATTTGTAAACCTATTCTAATAACACAAAATCATGTTGTCCCATTTCCATTGATTGAAAGTTCACTTTTCCTCTTTTAGTCCCTCTTCTTCACTCTTTCATCACCTCCTCCATCCTTCTCCTAATCCTTATATGCTCCTTATACTTTTAAATAAGCTCGAAAACACCATTATATATGATGTTATATCATGCACACAACATAAGATAATTTTTCATGCAACTATACAAATATTGCATATATGTTCAAGTGTCCCAAATGTAATGGTGCAAGTGTCATCGTCGTGCTTATCCAATTCAGATACCTAAATGATCATTTATCCATTACATATGTTCATGTGGGATTGAAAATCATTTATGCAATGAATATGTTCATGTAAGAATGCCAATGAATGTAGATAGGGATGTTAAATTTTTAATTTGGATTTTCCTAGCATGTTGCTAGTCTTATAAATGTCATTCAAATTTTTGGATTTCAAAATATTTGTAAAATTTATTTACTATAAGATCAATAAAGTTTGTTTAAGTAAATAAAATTTTATAAATTTATATATCTCTACGACTGTGACCTCATCTTCATTATCTTCTTCTGAATTGGTTTTAATCATATGTTGCAGAAGGATTTCTATATCTTGCTCATTGCTTGGTACAAGCTGAGCTAAAGCATGTTTTGGTATTGGGGCCTTTTGAGATGACTAAGTAGTTAAAAATCAACTAAGATCTGGCTGAGATGACTAACCAAGTTCTAGCTAAGATGACTGTGATAGTGGTGGCTGAGACATAAAGTTCCCAATTAGCTCATCATAATTCTGAACCTTGGGTGATCTTGGGCATTTACCTTCAATATTGTTGAATATTTAATCATTGAATGTTTGACTAGTTCCCTGCCAAAATTCATTTGAAAGCTTATTAGGTAATGCACATAACTCAATTAAAATCATAGTAGGTAATGCACACATCATCAAATCAATTAAAATCATATTATGTAAATAACAATAATTTAATTCACCCAAGTCTTACATTAGGCATCCACCTCACAGTGCAAGGTGTAGGATTTGGTTGCACTTTTGATCTTTGTTGATTGATTAGTTTTTTAGCATTATTAGATTTTTTTTAATTTGCATTTATACATATGCAATTAAGATAATATATAACAATCATATATACATAATCGTATATAACCATATATAGCAAACAAATTAATAACTTACATCAAGTTTATATGCTCTTTAAGGATTTGAGGATTGGAAAGAGGATGATTATCATGTTTCCTTTTGTTGTGCTTTATTTTCCTACAAATTGAACAATGCATCTCAGTTCCACTCTTTGATACCCTGTAATTTCTTCTTGCATTCTCCACCTCTTCTACCTCTAATGTTCTCAACTTAGCCTTTCTCTCTTTTATTTTTTGTTCTAGTTTAGGCTATGGCTTTAGTGGTTCTTCATCACTCCTTAACCATAATTCATAACCATTAGTTGGATTGATGTAGTGTAAGTAAAATCTCAAGTATGTCTTCACATGGTAGCATTGATCACATTGTCCTCTAGATGCTTATTATTTACCATGAGTGCACAACATGCAAGTGCATAGGGTATTCATGTAAGCTCTTATCTCCTACAAGTATAAGTTCTATCTCATTTATCCATAACATATTGCCTATTTGATCCCATAACTTGATACTTCTTCCCTGCATCCCATATAGGTGGGTATAGATAATTGAACTCCTCAATCTTCTCTAATTTCTTTTGAATTTTTTAATAAAGAAATCCTCTAACCCTCTTTATTAATTTTCTTTTGGCGTAATTCCTTTCCATTAGCTTTGTCCTAATGATCTATAACACACTTATCACTATTTTATACCTTGCTTCATGTACATATCTATTGAAGAATTCATATATATTATTCAGTAATAAATCACATTTAGAATGTGTTTGAAAATGTGACCTTGTCCAATGAGTAGGGTCCTTGCTTGATAACCACTTGTGTGGTTCCTCATTTATATCATCAATAGCTTGCATGACAATCATGAACTTCTATGTGTGTGAAGCTCTTGCATAATTCCAAAGCATGTCTTTCAGTTGCTTTCCTCTAAATTCTTCCCTAAAATTGGTGTCCAAATGTCTAACATAGGGTCTCTTTTTTATTGCAGGATACAACATATCTAGTGTTGGTATTAGACCTTAGGCAAACATGTTAGATACAACAAATCAAATCTTAAGTAAATGATAAAACAACATATTGATAAGTAAACCAAATCAGTTTAAAAGGTAACTTTTATTTGTTTAACATAAAAGTTCAGTTCCATGGATTATCATGAATGTCAAAGTGCTTCCCTAGCAGACATAAGAACTAAGCCCATGATTTTTTAGTTTCCCTCTAACATACACTCCCGTGTAATAAGAAAGATGTAATCATCTGTTTCAATTCATATAGTTGACAACAGTTGTCCTTTATATATTTCTTTTCAAAAACACCCATCTATACCTATGAAGGGTTTACGTCTAGACTTAAATGTCTGCTTTAAAACACCTAAACATACGTAAATCCTTTTAAACTCTACCTTTTTATTTTCACAAATTTTTAATGTGTTTTTAGGGTTAAACTACAATAATTCCAACCTATAATGTCTTAGCTTAGTTATCTGTTATTTCTCATCCCCATTAATCAACATCTGTGCAACATTCCTAGCCCTTCAAGCTTTTGTTCATGTCACATTGATTTGGTAATTATCTTTAACAATGCTTATGAACCCTTTCAAATTCTAATTAAGGGCAATTCTAAATGTCTCAAGGTTCCTCTTGGCAAGCTAATTAGAGGTTACATGCCTAATGTTATGATATTTGGCATAAGTATGACTAGTATTTCCAATCTTAGTTTGAATGGTTTCAAGATCATTCTTCATAACACTAGCCCATAAGTACCATCCATATCCCTTTACATATTTGGCAACACACCTAATGGCATCATTTAGGCCAAATTTCACTTGCCACCTACTCAGGATAAACCGTGGTTAACTACAACCCTAAATTGTTTAAAAGACTTAAATTTCATTCCTACTTTCAGTGATGGACATTTCATATCTCTCTTTTTAATAAATTATAGATATCTAACTCTCCTCACATTGTCTCCATCACTGTCTGTGTCTGAAGCATTGACTAACTCATCAGATGGTGCAAATATATGATCATCATCATCATCATACTGTAATTCCTTATTAGGAGTAGTAGTTTATGATCCTGCATCTCTAACATTCTTATCCTTTTCAATACCCTTGTCAACATACTTCTCAAACAGGTCATGATCATCATCCTCAAAGTTATAATCACTATCATGAAATATGGTTTCATTAATTTGGTAATCTCTACCCTCAATTTCAGAATCAATTTTAAGGTCATCATCAGTAACCTTTATCCACCCTCTTAAACCATATCTACTCCCACCTTCTAATCCTACATTTGGCTCACTATTAGCATTTCTTATTATAATTATACTTCATAATTGTGACCAATCTGAATTCATAATTGTACTTCAGTAACTGAGTTGAATAAAATCATAGGTATGTGACTACTATAGAATTTGAGTCATAGTTTAATGACCAATGGTGCTAACTACCCCCTAAAGAGCATTGTAAAAGTCCAAAGTTTCTTATAACTAGCTGGGTATTATCATCGATTTGTTAAAATGTTTTTCATTTATAACTACTTCTTTGACTAAGTTACTTAAAAAAAAATACAACATTTCAATGGTATGAAGTATGTCAAAGAGTTTTGATGAGTTAAAAAAGAGATTGGCATATGCTCAATTGATAGCAATTTCTATAGATAATGGAGGATTTGTACTTTATAGTGATGCCTCTCATCAAGGCTTGGGATGTGTTTTAATGTAACATGGTAAGGTAATTGCAAATGCATCTAGATAATTGAAGCCTTATGAATTATCTTATCCAGTACATGACTTAAAACTTGTTGTTATTGTGTTTGCTTTTAAAATATGTAGGCATTACTTGTATGGAGAAATATTTTAGATATTTAAATATCACAAGAGTTTGAAGTATTAATTGAGCTAGAAAGAATTAAAAGTGAGATAAAGACAATGGTTAGAATTGTTAAAAGATTATGATTACACCATTGAGTATTAACAAGGAAGGAAAGTGTGGTAGCAAATGCTTTAAGTAGGAAATCAAGAGTAGTGTAGCACATTCATAAGTATTTCCATTATCTTTTTTAGTTTAACTACAAGTTATGAATATGGAACTAAACATGCATAAGAATGGGGGTACCAATTGCTACTTTTTGAATAAGATTAATATTCCACAATCAAATTAAAAAAAGGATAAGACAAGGATTGAAGTCATAAAGAATGATAAACAAGTGAGAAACACAAATTATAATATTTAAAATAATGCCTTGATGTTGGGATATTGTATATGTGTGCCTCATGTTGATAACTTGTGTAGAAGAATCCTAAAAGAAGCACATAATGTTCCAAATGCCATGCATTTAAGAATGAAGAAAATGTATAATACATTATGATCTCATTTTTGGTGGCCTAGAATGAAGAAAGATGTGGCAGACTATGTCTCAACATGTTTGACTTGTTAGCAAATCAAAATAGAACATCGAGCATCGATTGGAAAATTAAAACCATTATCAATTCTGATATGGAAATGGGAGAAAATAGCCATGAATTTTGTATATGGGTTACTAAGTACTCTGAAGAAAAATGATGTTATATGGATGATCATTTATCAATTAATGAAGTTAGCTCACTCTTTGCCTATTTGATAGGGGTAGTTCATGTAAGTACTTGGCTAAGAAATATATGGATGAAATTATTAGATTACATGGCGTGCTAATGTCTATTTTATCAGATAGAGATCTGTGATTTACATCTCAATTTTGGGTAAGTTTGCAATGAGTCTTAAGTACCAAGTTTGTTTCATTATTACTTTTCATCCTTAGACATATAAACAATTAGAAAGGATAATTCAAACACTTGAAGGCATGCTTCGAGCTTGTGTAATAGAGTTCAAAGGTGCATGAGATGAATATATTATATTGATTGAATTTGCTTATAATAATAATAATTATCATAGTAGTATGCAAATGACATCATATGAAGCACTATGTGCAAGAAAATGTCAAAGTCCTATCTAGTGGGATGAAAAAGGATGCGTATTTTGGAAGGAGCATAACTAGTATAAGACACTATGGACAAAGTGAAAGTAATCAAGAGCAAACTTAAACTAACAAAAGATAAATAAAAGAGTTGTGTAGACCAACATAAAAGAGAAATATAATATAAGGTGGGAGATAAAGCATTCCTTCAAGTTTTACTATGGAAATGAATAATTAGATTCAACAAAAAAGGGAAATTGAGTCCCTGATATAGAGGGTCATATGAGATCCTAGAAAGAATTGGTCAATTAGCTTACAAGTTAGCACTATTATCAGAAATGACTCAAATTCATGATGTATTTCATATAAGTACTCTCAAAAATATCAATATGATCCTACACATATACATAGGGTTCTAGCATTATGAATTGAAGAACTCGTAAAATGATATAACTTATATTGAAGAACTAGTGAAAATCATCAATTATATGACAAAACAATTATAAAATTGAGAAATCCCTTTGTTTAAGGTGTTATGGACAAACCACTCACAAGAAGTGGCCACATAGGAAACCAAAGAGAAAATGAAATGACAATATCCATATTTGTTTATAGGTATTGAATTTCAAAGACAAAATTCTTTATAAGAGGGAGAAAAATATAACATTCATATCCTCATTCATTAGCATTCTCACATAAGTGATTTTTGCAATCTCAAATGAACATATGAATTACATAAATGATCACTTAATATGTGCATTTGATAAGTATGACGATGACATTTACGCCATTGCATTTGAGGCACTTATACACACACACACACACATACATATATGGTATGTATATGATCATATCTTAAATATTGTGTCTTGAAACTTATTAAAAGTGTAAGAAGCATATAAGAATTAGTAGGGTGATAGAGATGATGATGGAAAGAAAAAGAGGGACTAAAAGATAAAAATTAAAGTTTCAACCAATAGTAGCAAGCCACCATGATTTTGTCTTATTAAAGTAGGTATACAAATTGAAATTCTCTTCTTTTAGGAGTAGATAAGAGAGAAAAAAAATGTAGCGGGTGCAATAAAATAAAGAGATAGCAATGAAAGAACGAAAGAAAAAAGAAATAAGCTAGCTTTGAAGAAATCCTAAACTTTTATAGTATTGGCAAAAGAGGTAAGTGATTTCGTCTTCTTTTCATATGAAATTCCTCCTTTATAATATGTTAAACATGTATAATTAGTAAAAAGTATAGAGTAATTATAACTAGAGTTCATATATGAAAGTTGTTAGAAGTAAATGAGGAACAAGAACTAAATTTTATTGGTTTAGTTTTTAAAAAATATTGTTGCACCCATTTTTTCGTAACCCTAAAAGAGGAATTAGGTAAAGTGTAAAGCATAAAAGTTATAGATTTATATCTTATCTAATGTATTTAAAATGTTTTTATTGACTATATTATGTAGGAAGAGATATTGCTCTTTGATTTGGACTACTTCATAACCTGCTAAAAACTAGATCAGTCTAAGATTATTCATATATTTTGATGATATTACAAGTTGAGTTAGACAAAGTGTAACAAAATTAAAAGTTGTAGAGTTATATTCTCTCTAAATTTTTATAAAATATTTTTGTTGAATATATTGTGGGTGAAGAGATATTGCTCTTTAATTATGACTAACCTTGAAGCTACTAAAACATGTTCAATCTATTGACTATATTTACCCAGATTCATGGCCTTAAAATAGAAAGTAGGTGAAGTGTAAAACATTAAACTTATAGAGTTATGCATCACCTAAATACTTATAAAATAGTTTTGCTAAATATATTATATTGAAGAGATATTGCTCCTTTATTATGACTGATTCTGAACATGTTGAAACCTATTCAACTTGAGATTGTTTATTTATTTTGATAACCTTATAGTTAGAATTAGATAAAGAATAAAACAGGAAAAATGTTTCATCATGTGTTTTATAGCTACTATGGTAAATCAATTTTTTCAATTAGATATAGGTAGTTTGAGATATCAACAAGATTGTAAGACTTGATCAAATTATGCTAACATAGGAATAAGCTAGAGTTTAAAAATTCACCATATTTTCTATAGGACCTACATTAACCTGAATTTTGACTATGTTGTAGATTAGTGTAATTAGAAAAAGAATAAGGTCATTTGGATAAGTATTGCTAGAGTTATTATAGTGAGAGTATATTAAGGTCAGACTGTCATATAAGAATAATAAGCATAAATATTAGACGCATTTGCATGAAACATGACCATAATTGCATATCAAGTATGCAAAGTCATTTTGACACATTTGTAATCATATATGTATTACATGACCTCAGCACATTAAGAAAGCCAAAGAGAGAGGTTCAAATCTACCATAAAGGTTGGTTGCATCAAAGGTGAGTAACAGCTATAATAGGATCCAATGTATATATGTATGATTTTAAACTATACTGGGGTTCTATTATGTGTATATGTGATTGAATTATGACATTTTATATGTGAATACAAGTCAAATGAAATTAAATGATCTTAATGATTACATGTTATCTCATTATGAATGAACATTTGCATATGAAACTAAAAGAATATTGTGACTGACTTGTCAAACACTTGCAAATCACTTGACAAATAGATCAATATGTCCTATTATGGAAATTGTTATTGATCAAATGAATCACACATTGTATGTTGGCCAGTAAAAGCAAATGTCACTTGATTCACATAAATTTCAAAAAGTAGTGTTTGCCTTATAAGGTCATGACAAAATTAACTAAACTATTATATTTGCACTTGCATAAGTCAATTATTGTACTTGCAATGTATCTTAATAATAAATGATTAATAATTATGTCATTAAAATCTTATTATTATTTTTATTCATTGAGCCATAACTCACCAAATCATAGTTTTTTTCAGACTGTGAATCATAAAGTGTGAGCATTTTGAAGCATAAAATTTTGTACATAGATAAGTGGTGTATAGGTTGTCGGTTGACTTCCCACACTCTCTCTCCTTTTCTCATACACACACACACACACACACACACATACACACACCTAAACAGGAACTAATTTGTGGTCAATTACATTACATGGATTGCACTTAACATATATGCATATTAAATTAGGCATTGATTTGCCTTTTTGGTTGTGTATGAAAGACAAATGCATCTTTATACATATGAATATTTGAAAATGAATGTCATGCTTAATAAATGGAAATAAGTGCTACAACATATCACTAGTTTGACCTTTTTCCTTGTTTTTGAGGACATTGAAACACTCATATGTAATAACAATATATCTTGTATAGAGCAGTTAGATACAAAAGCTCTTTATATAGGAGAAATTATAAAAAAAAAAAAAAAGGAGATAAATGAGATGCAAAATTTTTTAGATTACCTTTGTTAAAAAGTTTGTGTTGCTAATGGCTCTGTATTCCACTAGTTTCATTAGAGCATAAAGTTTTTAAACTAGCATTAATATAGTCTTGTTAATGGTCTTAGGACAATCTCTAGTAGCAAAAGAAAAAAAATTATCACCAATGAAAAGACATTTTTCCTTCACTATGCACCAAAACTTTTAGAAGAACAACCTTGAGAAGTCATTCTATCCCAACGCTTTATGTGAGCCTAAGTCAAAAATTGCTTTTGTGATTTCCTTATCCATTATTTCATCTCAAAGTCTCGTGTTCATTTCAAGTGTGACCATTTGGGGAATACAATCCAACACCACTTGTGACAAATCCCTCCCTTTTTTTTGTTAACCTTTTACCCATCTTCCATCTTCTAACATTAAAAAAGTGATGTTGTTTTAGGATCTTCTCATCATTGTTGTAATGTGGAAGAACCTTGTGTTTTTATCCCTCTATTTTAACCACTCCACTTGAGTTTTTTAACCCCAAAAGGACTCTTTTTGCTTATATAACTCATTTAGATGCATTAAGAGAGTCTTCTCTGCTTCGTTACTTTTCTTTGTAAGTGGGTTATTATAAATTACCTCTATGTCCCTCTTAACCTTATCAATTTTTCTATTTAGTGTTGCCAACCATGTCCCTGTTCCAAGCTATGAGAGCTTTCTTGCATTTAATGAGTTTATTGAAAATCCCTCACTTTGGTAAATCATCCAACCTTGCTTAATAATTCCTAAACACTCAGGCCATTCCACCTTCTATATTGGAACAAAAATTACTTATGGAAGTGTTGAATCATATGATGCAAATTAATAATCTATTGTCTATAATCAAACCCAATAAAATGCTTGTGAAGCAAATAAGCATTAGGAAAAGCCTTCTTCCATTCCAAACTCTCCATCCCCTATCCAATCTTGCTTGAATATTATTGTTGCCTACCCTTTAATTAGTCCATGTGAATAAGCCCCTTGAATAGCCTAAATTCAACATATCACATTATTAGCCCTTATGCACCAAGAAAGAGATTGAATTTGTGAAAAATTTAAATTTTAGAGGAAAGATAAATGATGTAAGTTTATAAGGAAGAGTAAAAGAATAAAAAGAACACATAAAATTTTGGGTGTTAACAAACCCTATGTTCACTTCTCAATTCTCTTAAGTATTTCACTAACTCTAAATAGTGTTTTACAAGCTTACACTCAACTTTGCAATTTTATGTTTTACAAAACTCACACACAACCTCACCAGTATTTTTTCAAAGGCTTACACTCAAACCTATATAAGAGTTTTTCTATAGATCACTCTTACACTATAAGAAAAGATAGTTTTATCGAAAGAATCATATCGGTCTGTAAATTTTGATGGATTAATAACAAAATGTTCCTAAAGTTTGGTGTCAAACTTTACTAATGGAAACACCAATGAAGGAAAATGAAAGTTGTGCATAAAATCACACGCTGAGAGAACCATCAGTGTTTCATCGATAAATTTAAGGAAAATAATAATATAAAATATATTAATGAATTTGTTGATCTTATGTGGCACATGTCATCAGTAATCCGTCAGTAAATTTGAGATAAAATATAGACCTTCCCCATCTCCTCTTCTTTTTTCTCCTCTCCCCTAAAATCTTTCTATGTTCTCTCTCTCTCTCTCTCCACAATGCTGCTACCTTCTCTCTCTTTCTCTCTCCACCACGTGACTATCGTGTCTCTCTAGTGTCTCTCTCTCTCTCTCTTTCTCTCCACCCCTCTCTCTCTCTCTCACTCATTATGGTATCTCTTTCTCTCTGCCACGTTGTCGTCATCACTAGGACAAAGGTGCCACTATCACTGCCTGCACCATTTTTTGCTTTAGTTGTTGCTACTACTCCCTCTTTTAGCTAAGTCAGAATTCAGTTTATAATTTTAGAATGATTTTTTTTGCGTTGGAAGATGGGATGATATTGACAAATTTTTTTTTTTTGGATTTTTGTATATTAATAAAATTGAAATTTTGGAATTGCTAAAGTTAGAATTCAGTTTAATGAAATAGAAAAATTAGAAATTTTTTAATTTTTGTAATTATCTTGTAAAATTTAGATTTTTGATAGTAATTGGAATTGATATATTTTTTTGGAATTATGAAATTTATTTATATTTCTGTAATTTTTGTATATTTTATGTAACTTCCTAATTTTGTAATTTATATTTATTTATATAATTTTGTAATTTTTGTACATTTATAATTTGAGAAATTTTGTAATTAATTAGTAATTTTAGGCTTGTGATTAGGAAAAATTTGTAAATTTTGTAAATTATGCAAATTTATGTACATTTTGTAAATTTTGTAATTATGTAATAAATAATGAATTTTTGCACTCATTTTGTTGAAATGTGGAATTTTTGAAATATTTTTATATGTAACTATGGAATGGTGTTGAATTATTGGCATTATAGAATTTTTGTAATTATAGAATTATTGTTTATAATTCCACATTTTTTGTTGAAGTTAATAAATTGTGTTTAATTTTTGCTGAATGTTTATAATATCTATTGAAGCCAGTAAATTTTTTGTCGAATTTAGTAAAAAATTAGAGTATATATTTTGTAAATTTTCTTATTTATTATATGAATTTAGTGTAACATTTGCAGTTTATGTAATTGAGTGTAAATTTATTTAAATTTATACATTTAATTTAGATTTAAGAAATTATATTAATTTTGTTAAATTTGTAATGAATATTGTAAATTAAGTGTTATGTAGAGAATTTTGAAAATTTTGTAAAATATGTAAATTTGGTGCAAATTTAGTAAAACTTTAAAGTAATTTAGGTAAATTTTATAATATATAAATTTATTGAATTTGGTGCAAATGCAAATAATATGTAAATTTAAAGCATTTTTAGTTATTTAAGAGTAAATTTATTAAATTTACATATTAAATTGGTTTATTAAGTTTAGTAATTTAAGTTATAATAAAATTTTTACAATTTTAGAAATGTTAATTAAATTTAGTAATTTAAGTGTAATTTCATGAAATATGAGAAATTTTAATGTCTCATATTGAAATAAAGTTAGTAATTTATGTGTAATTTAAACTAATTTGAGAAATTGTAGATATTTTAAATTCATTAAATTTAACAATTTAGGTGTCTCTTTGATTTTTGAAATTAGTGTAATTTAATTAAATTTTATAAATTTTATAATTGTATGTATAATTTATAAGTATTTATTTACATTATGTGAATAGGTTTAAGTATATTTTGATTGGAATTTGAAATTTTTGCGTTTCAAAAGAAAAGAATTTAATTTAGAAGTTTTTTAATTTTAAAATAACAATAAAAATTAATAATTTTGGATTAATGTTATTAGAAAATATTTGCATGTTTATAATTGATATGTTAAGATATATTTTAATGTATGTATCTTTGTATGCAATGAAGTTTTAATTTTATAAAATTATAAAGTTTCCATCAAATTTAATAATATCATTGATAGAGAAATTTTAATTTCCTAAACAGAGAAACTAAAATAAAGTTTGTGAATTTTCATAATTTTATAAAAATTATGAAAATATAAGAATAATTGAAAAATTATTCCGGAAATTATAATGTTCTAAAGTATTTTATAAAATTTAGTAATTAAAAAATCATTCCTAAAATTTTAATATTCCAAAGTATTCCATAAAATTTAATAATAAAAAATATCATTCCTGAAAATATAATGTTCTAAAATATTCCAAAAAATTTAATAATATTCTAAATTATAACTAACATTCTCTAAAAATTAATAATAAATGCCATGAAAATACTAACAAAATTAATTTATTAAATGGTCATAAAATAAATAAATCGAAAAATTTTAGTTATCCTAAGTTTGCCCAAAAATAAAAAAAATATAATAAATTATAAAAAAACGTTCCATAAAAATTAAAATGACATTAGAAATTGTCATAAAATACTCAAAATTTTAATTACATCTAATATCTTTAAAATTTAAAATATACAAACATTGTATAACCTAAATTGGCCACATTTCTTAACAATTTAAAGTTAATTATGAATGCCATGAAATACTAAAAAATTATTAAAAGTGTAGAAATTAGCCATAAAATTATTAATATCCCATTTAAATTTGTGACATTTTAAAAGATATGCAAAAAGAAATAAAACTAATTGTATCCCAAGGATAACATAAAATTAATAATATACCTTTCATTAAGAAAAAAATTAAAATTTCAAAACTTTCTTGTTCTATTTTGAATATTATATGTGTGGACTTAATGTTTATTTGAAATTGTATTTTTGTTTTTATTTTTATGAAAAGGACAATACCAAAATAATATGTGATTTATAAAAAATTAGATTGAATTTCCTCTAAATTTCATAGAAGAACATATAGACATAATCTTAAATACCGATTTAGTAAATTCTCATTTGATGATGAGAATCACGTCAAATTATCCAAAATAGATAGTTCAAAAATTTATTGTTAATATAACTTGTTGTATATAATATAGTTTATTATGTTATTGGTAAATTATGTTGTTTATCTCGTAACACGTTCTTTTAGTACAAAATGATAAATATTGAAAAATATTTTTCATTTCGCTGCATTAGGAGAACTATAGTGAGATGCTGTCAAAATTTCAATAGTTATGTTAACTATATTTTTACAATAAATTGTTATATGACAATGAATTTTTAAATGGGCTAGGTTATTACCATATCGACAAAGGGAGATAAGGATATAATATTAGAAATTAAAAAAATGGTAAATAGTCAAGAAAATATTGCTTTGAAAAATATTATATGTATATTTAATTACATTATTATCTCACAAATTTATGGACGTTGTAATGAGCTAAGATAGGAATTGGATGTATTTTAGGCTTAAAGATGGTTTATTATAGCCATAATTCTTAGAAGGTTTAAACCATATTATCCAATTTGTAACTTCTCAATCTAAATTTATGGCTGGACCTAAGATTAAATGTATGTGTAATCATACAAAGTGTCAAAATTGTAGTTATTTGGACTCCAATATAGTAATGTTGCATATTGTGCAAAAGGGTTTTGTTCCTGGTTATTATGAATTGTATTTGCATGGTGAAGTGTGTGATTCAGAAACATTAACTATAAATGAATCTGCATGTCTACCTAATAATATATGTCATGTTGAACGAAAACCTAGTGCATACCACAATATGGTTATGGATATAGCTGGGCCAAAGTTTGATTGGATTGAAATGAGTAAAGCCCTTAATTCGACATCTCAAAAGTTGTATGATTACGTAGTTAATAAGGATTTGTGGCCTATTACGCTGTTAATGAGGATTTGTGGCTTGGTTGCAAAAAACATTCTAAGTTATTTTTGGTTACATGACTAATGAATATCAAATCTGAGTATCATTTATCTAAAAAGGTGTTACAAAGATATTTTACAATGATATAATGAATCCATGCTTAAGGTTCATTCTATGGTTGATAGTTTTTATAGCACCAAGAAATTGATGCAAGTTTTAGGTCTTCTGGTTGAGAAGATTCACTATTACAAGAATAATTGCATGATATATTGGGGTGATAATAGTAACTTGAGGACATACAAGTTTTGTGATTTTCCTAGATATAAGAGCATGCCTCGAGGATCAAGTACATCTAAAAAAGAAGTTTCATATAAGAAGATGTATTACTTTCCTCTAACGCTAAGACTACAAATGTTATATGCTTTTGAAGTAACTACCAAGTATATGAGATAATATGCTGAGCATGAACATAATGATTATGTGATGGAATATTATTCAGATTCTTCTACATGGAAGCATTTTAATCAAATGAATCCACAGTTACATCCGAAATCTGCAATGTTAATCTTGGATTGTGCACTAATGGATTTCAACCTTTTGGGGAATCTAGAAAATAATATTCATGGTGGCCAAATATTCTAACCCCTTATAATTTTTCACCTTAGATGTGTATGAAGGAGGAATAAATGTTATTTCTATTTTAGTTCTAGGACCTAACAATCCTATACAAAAGTTGGATGTATTCATATATCCCATGATTGTTGAATTGAAAAAGTTATGGGAAATTGGGGTTGAAACATATGATATTTCCACAAAGCGCAATTTTTTATTGCGAGCTATTTTGTTATGGACTGTTAGTGATTTTCCTGCTTATGGTATGTTGTTTGGATGGAGTACTTTGGGCAGACTTGTTTGTCCATATTGCATGGAACATATTGATGCCTTCATACTTCCAAATGGAAGGTAAGCAATCTTAGTTTGATAATACCCAAAAATTCTTACCACCTAATCATCCGTTAAAATGGAACAAAATTGCTTTCTGAAGAATCGAATAGTAGAATATTCGGTTGTGCCTATAAGATCGAGAATGGATGTGAGGAAATCACTGAATTATGATTGATGAAGGTAACTAAAGTTCTGAACATGCTAATGGGTAAATAACAAAATGAACAATATGTGAGTGGAAGAAACAAAACATATTTTAGGATTTGTCTTAGTAAAGTCTTAATTTAATAAGACATAATTTAGATATCATGCACATTGAGAAGAATGTGTTTGAAAATGTTTTTAATACGATGATGAATATAGAGGGGAAATCTAAAGATAATGCTAAATCTAGATAGGACTTGAAGTTATTTTGTCGTAGTCTAAAGTTACATTAGGATAATGTAACTAAAAAATATCTAAAGGCAAAATATACATTTGATAAACAAAGTAAACAAGTTTTATGTGAATGACTCGAGAATATTCATTTTCCATACAAGTATGTATCCAATATGACTTGATGCATCGATATGTGCAAGCTGAAGTTTTTTGGCATGAAAAACCATGATTGTCATATGTTTATGCAGCGATTACTCCATATTGCTTTTCATGAGTTGTTTCCTTCACAAGTATGGAAACTTCTCACAGAGTTTTGTATGTTTTTTAAAAAACTCACTGCACCGCAAAGGGAGGAAGACATGACACATTTGAAAATTGACTTTCCTTTGATTTTGTGTAAGCTGGAACAAATTTTCCATCCAAGTCTCTTTGATTCAAAGGAACATCTAGTTGTACACTTGGCATATGAAACAAATAAATAGGGCCTATGCAATATAAATAGATCTATCCTTTTGAGATATATACTAAATTCATTATTTCCATTATACATGTCCTTTCAATTTCAATCCATTCATTTTTAATCTATTCACATATTGAATGATGCAGATTTCTTCGGCATTTAAAAAATAATGTATAGCTCGAGTTAAAGGTTCTATATGTGACACATACTTAACTGAAGAAGTGTCATAATTTTACTCATATTATTTCGAATTGCATGTGTATACAAGGTACATAATAGTACCTCAAAATGATGATGGTGAAAACTTTGAAATATCCAATATTCTATGGAATTTGTCAATATTCACTCATCCAGGTAGACCATTTGACAAACCTAAAAGCAAAATATTGATAGACGAATAATATCACGTAACTCAAATATACATTATTTTGAATTGTCATGAAGTAACGAAACATGTCAAGTAAGTTATAATACTAATTCAACTCTTTCTTTTTTAATTGTGAAAATAATGATATTGTAATATTATATTATGCAAATTTTATGAATCTTATACATTGACATATTGAAGCACACTTTTCCCAATATATCCATTAATGAGTTTTATAAAAAGTTAGAGAAAGAATTTTAATAATGGTTTGAGTCATATGTAAGTATAAAGTAGCTAATAATACAATAGTAAAGTACAAGAGTAATTATTATATAACTAATGTAGATAATGCATTGTTTGTTTTTTTAGGCAAATGATCCAAGAAATTGAATCACAAATCAATTTATTGTAGATTTTGCCAAATGTCCATTACGCAGTGTGACTATGTATCTCATTTACTTTATAAATGGGTACAAGTTTCACATTGAAAAATATGGTTCTTATAGGGCATCAATCAATAGTGGAGTAAGTATTAAGGGTTCAAACTATAATAAAAATGCATATGACTATTACGATCGACTAATCAAGGTGTTGTAGTTAGAGTATCATGCATTTTCAATAAAAAGAACCATTTTGTTTAAATGTGAATGGTTTGATTCGACGCCTAATGTTGGAATGAAAGGGCAAGAAAATTATAATATTGTCTAAATCAACCACAAACACATGTTTAATAAGTACAAATCTTTTATAATAGTGATACAAGCTTATCCAGTGAATTATCTTCCTTATCCCAAATTACTATGGGATGTAGTTTATTGATGGGCAATATTCAAAATAAAAGCTAGATCACTTATTGAAATGAAGGATGAATATGTTGTTAAGACATCATTTCAAGCTCTATTTCAAGAGGATGTTGACCTAAATTTGCCTCTCATAGAAATTACAGAGGATGAGCCATCAAGAATCTAAAATTATTCGAGTGAGTCATTCATCAAACTAAGTGATAAAAATGAAGATATTCAGTTTGACAATGAAATAAAGCTACAATTAGAATTTGAATCATTGAAAGATATAATGTCAGAAGGTAATATAGAGTATGATGATTCATAGTAAGTAAAAAATTTCAGTTTACTTAATTTTTAATTATGTTAATGTACAATTTTGAATAGAAATTTTGTTATCAATATATTATATTAGATATATAATTTTATATGTACATTCAAATGTCATGTCATATATCTAGTGATTCGGGTACACATTCTTGAGGTGGTACGATAAGTAAAGGGCCTACCTATGATTGCAGGCCACCTCAGCCACCACTTCAGCCATGCAGCACACCGGTTTTGAAGCGTGGACTTCCCTTTACACTGACTTTGCCTATAGGTTTGACTCCTTCAGCTCCATCTACGCCAATGGATCCTAGCACTTCCAAAGGGCCATTGAACTATGACCCCAAATTTCTTTATAGCATAGGAGGTATGTAATAATTATTTTTGTATTTTTTATTTATTTTCTTATTTCTATCTTATTAATTGCAACACTCACTTTTTTATTTTTTATTTTTTTAGTTTGTATCCGTCTGATAAATGCTCTCATGCATGCCAAAAGATCTTCAAACAGAAGATTCATCACGAAGGCTACACTTGGAAGAAGGCCCTACAGTCTGTAAAAATGTTCTACTGGGAGGAGTTCAAGGTAATTAACATTTATAATTCAAAATTAAATATTTAAAAATAAGTTTTATTTATTGAATAATTTTGTTTGTGTGTTTATTGTGGGTACAAAAGCAATTTCAGTGGAACTAGGCGATCAATGCCTTGGTTCATACAACATTCTTTAAGAAAGGCTGCTTTGAGGTATAAGGATATGCTTCATGATTTGAAGCATAAAAGCAAAGAGACCTGGGTGCCTGATGAGACTTAGGACCATTGATATACTAAGTGGAGTTCTTCATACACTCAAACTGTGTCTCGATAAGCCAGCCTAAATAGACTGACTAAGAAAGGAGGTCTTGGCTCAGGTGCATCTAGGCACACAAAGGGTTCTATACCCCCATTCTGAGCATGCCAAACAACTAGTGAGAAAGTTTTTTACAATTATGAATTACCAAATTTTTTTTGTTTCAAGTTTTTTTAAATTTCTTTTTTTCATTACCTTAAAAATAGACTCAACAATTGAGATGTGAGATTATTCTCATTGATGTCTTTGTGTATACATACATGAAGTAACATGACACAGAGACTTTCGTTGATGCACGATTGAAGACAATTAATGTAAGTCATAAGTTACTTATTTTATTTTAAATTTTTCTTGATTAGTATTTATATCTCTCATACTGTATAAAAATGCAGGATAGTATTCCTCAATATCTTGAGCAATCATTGCAGCCACCTCTAGGAT
>CATIWR010100342.1:0-40769 GCA_949677035.1 Omphalea diandra | reverse complement strand
ACACACACACACACACATATATCCATGTGTGTATGTGTGTGTGTTTTAGGGTTTTCTGAAAAGTGTAAACATTCACATTGCATTTCAAAAAATGTTTTAGAAAGAGAAAAAAAAATAGTAGTGCTAGCACATTGTTCGATTTGGAGATAACATGTTCGTGTGGATACATATATAATATGTTAACCTTTTAGTAATGTCTAGATCTGACACCAAGTTGAGGTAGGGTGTCACTGGTGTTAACCCCCTTTTTGCCTTCTAATAGATCTATGATTATTGCTTAAATTGTTAGGTTTTCACATATTTTCATGTCGATTTAATTGAATCACATGGATCCTCAGTGAGTTTTTTTTTTTAGAAAATTTTTATTTTTCTACTATGTTCGTTCTTTAAAACCCAAGTAATTCTCCTTATTTATTATACACATATAAATTTTACATATCACATTTTTCATTTGTGTTTCTCTGTCTCTTATTTTTTGTTACACATATATTTACCTTTTCCTTTACTTTTGGTATTACCTTCTCTCTCCCCTCTTCCCCCTCCCCTCCCCCCCTTGCTACACACACACACACACACACACACACACAAAAGAATAATAATATCAAAAGAAATGGAATAAAATAATAGTACAAATAGAAAGAGTTAACATTTTATTGCATGAAAAATGTTGTCCATTATATCAACTATTTTTGAGAAAGAAAAATATAGACACAAGAAATGAAATAAAGTAAATATACAATATGAAGAAGTAGGGAAATTGGTTTGAGCTAAGGGTTCTAGGGATGGTTTTAAGGTTTATTGTTGGGCTCATCTGCTACATTTGGCTTAGTGGAGTACTTGGTTGCAAGTTCAACCCTTCCACTATCCAATCCAAAGTCTGGTTAACATCCTTTATGTACCTTTGAAGTTTTTGTACTTTTGGTGTAGGGAGACAGCAGAGGATTCAATCTTTTATACTACATTGGAAATGGTCTTTAATTGCTCAAGAACTTTTCTCTCAAAGGTAGTAAGAGATGGATTAGATGTAGCAGGAGTAGGAGAACTTATTCCAATCCCTTTTGCTACTATAACCCTTATTCTTATTGCTTCCTCAATGTCCTTATTCTCCTCTTCCTATTGAGCAGTCTCTCCTTTTTCTAGTACTCTCTTAATTAGACTAGAGTCGAATCTTTGTAAGATCCCCATACTAAGAAGAATCTTCTCACTGATAGATTTATTGTGTGGCCACTTCTCCAACAAAATGTTTTTCTCTTCCTGTTCATCCTCTATATGGGGAATGGCTTTCACATACTTGGCAATTCTTATGATGTAGTGACCCATCACAAAGTCATTGGTTTTATCCGCCTGCTCGTCTAATGGAGTGTTGATCATTTGTTTGTTCTTTATACACTAAAGATATAATAGGTCAATGATTGCGTAATTTCCATTTGATTGAGCTCTCCCATTTGTATTCCATATGATGAATCGATGGGCTATTCTTAAGGTTTAACTTTTAATTTTTGATGCCTTGTTGTTGTTGCTATTGTAATTTCTCTTTCCATCAGTGATATACTTCAAAATTGGTTCACATCAAACCTTGAATGTAGGAGGAGGTTTTGTTATCCTTAGGGTAGTAGCATTAAAGCACTTTGCCAAATCATTTGGCCTTAAGGTGTGTTTTTTTCCAAATAATATAAATTTTATTGAGTCTTCTTAGGCATACATGTTAAATTACTACCTAATACCTCTAAAGTGGTTAAAAAAACTCCACCGTAAGCTCTAGATAGGAGGGTTCCTTTATATGACAAAACAACTCCCATATAATTTCCACTATAAGCTCTTCCACCTTTTCTGCCAAGCCATATCTTTGAAGATTACTCCATTTAAAGAAACTTTCCACCTCTTAGGTGCCTCTTTAGCAGCTTCAGAGCCAAATCATTATCTTTTTTAGTTTTAAGATGGAACCGTTTAAGCAAGGGAGAAATATGCTATGTTTTTGATACTTTTCCTTTCCCTTTGGGTTCTTAACCAAGTTTTGATTTCTTGGATGATTGTTTTGTTGAGGATGGTTTTATAGTTTGTTTCTTCTACTAGGCAAGCATAAAGACCAAATTCTCTTCAGTCTCAGAGTTGGAGTAGGGGGGTTGAGGGTTAGAGCCAAATCATTATCCTTTTTAGTTTTTAGATGGAACTGTTTAAGCAAAGGAGGAATATGCTATGTTTCTGATACTTTTCCTTTCCTTTTAGGTTCTTAACCAAGTTTTGATTTTTTAGATGATTGCTTTGTTGAGGATGGTTTTATAGTTCGTTTCTTCTACTGGGCAAGCATGAAGGCCAAATTCTCATCAGTCTCAAAGTTGGAGTAGGAAGGTTGAGGGTTGTTATGAGCTGGTTGCTTATACCTCTTAACTAAGTATGGTTTGGGTACCATTGATTAAGTGTTTGGGGTTTAATGTAATGAGTATGCAAAAGAAATAGTAGTAATTTGAGAGAGAAATGAGGGGGAGAGAGAGAGAGAAAAAAAGTGTTGAAAGCACAGTAAAGCAAAAAATAAATTGAATTTAGGGTTAGAGGGGGTTTATATAGAAGTTCAATGAGCTCCCCTGTTTTAAAAATATGGTTGTTAAGAGTGTTCAAAAGTTGTTGTGATTTGAACAATAATTTTTAGACATAACTGTTAGCTTACTCAAGCAAGTGTTCTTCATCCAATTATGGTAGCTTATTGCAACGTCCTTTGGGTGAAGAACAATGGTCGTTAGAAATACACAACGATCATGGGGATTAACATAAGTAAAATAAGAAACTCACAAATAATACAATGGTCGTTGGGAAACACACAACGACTAATGGCCATGTTTTTTAAAAAAACTAAGTTTAAAATAAATTTTTTAAGGATACAAAACCATTTTTAAAACTTAGCTGATGAATATTATTAATCAAACTTAATGATATAGTCATGAATTTAATTAATATAAGGACATTTTGTTTAAGATTATACACAATTAAAATCTTTAGCTTATTGAGTCTAAAGACTTTAATGTTAATCAATTCAAGCAATATATCAAGTATCAACCAATAATAACTATACATAGATTGACAAAGGTGAAGAAAAAGAACCTGTTGAAGTTTATCCAAGGTACTTCCATCAATCATTCCAAGTTATCTTTTGATGAATTGCATCCTTCCATCACAAAGAGAATTAGTAAAAATATCTACCAATTGATGGTTAATATCAGCAAATTCTAATACAATATCTCCATTATTAGCATGATCCCTTAGAAAATGATGTTTAGTGTCTATATGCTTGCTCTTAGAATGCTGCATAGGATTTTTATATAAATTGATAGCACTAGTGTTATCGCACTTAATGGCGACTTAATTTCCAATTACTTTGTAATCAAAAAGTTGTTGCTTCATCCATAGGATTTGAGCACAATAAAGACCAGCTGCCACATACTTAGCTTCAACAGTTGACAAAGCAATTGAGTTTTGCATTTTCCTACTCCAAGACTCTAAGCATTGACCAAGTGGTTGACATGTACCTTAAGTACTCTTTTCTATCTAAGGTTTATCTAACAAAATCAATATTAGAAAATTTATTCAATTCAAATGAAAAACTCTTAGGATACCAAAGTCATAAGTTGGGAGTATCAATAAAATATTTAAGTATGTGTTTCATAGCATGCAAATGAGACTCTTTAGGATTAGATTGATATCTAGCATATAAGCAAACATTGAACATAATATCAGGCTCAGAGAATGTGAGATAGAGTATACTACCAATCATACCTCTATATAGCTTTTGATCATAAACTTACCATGTCCATCCATGCTTAGCTTGATGTTGGTGCTCGTTAGAGTTTTTCACGATTTCTTATTTTCCATGCCAAATCTTTTTATTAGTTTATTTGTATATCTGGCTTGGTTGATGAAGATTCCTTCCTTTCTTTGCTTAATTTCTAATCTAAGGAAAATTTTAAGTTCTCCCATAATGCTCATATCAATTTCACTTTTCATTACTTTAGAGAAATCTTCACATAAGGAAACATCAGTAACACCATATATGATATCATCTACATAAATTTGCATTAATAATAGGTCTCCATTCTTCTCCTTAGAGAAGAGTGTTATGTTTACCAAACCTTTTGAGAAACCTTTCTTTATAAGAAAGTTGCTCAACCTCTCATACCAAGCTTTTGGAGCTTACTTTAAGCCATATAGCTTTGGTGAGCTTGAACACATGGTTAGGAAAGTAATGGCTTTCAAAACTAGGGGTTATTCAACATATACTTTCTCATCAATATAACCATTAAGAAAAGCACTTTTGACATCCGTTTGATATAACTTAAAATTCAAATATGAGCAAAATCCAAATAGCTTCAAGTCTAGCTACTGGTGTAAAGGTCTCATCAAAGTCAATTCCCTTTTAGTAGTTATAGTCATTGGCTACTAACCAAGCCTTATTTTTAATAATAATTCCCTACTCATCAAGCTTATTAGTAAAAACCCATTTAGTTCTAAAACCAGAATGATTATGAGGCCTAAGAACTAAAATCCACACTTTGTTCCTTTCAAATTGATTTAATTCATCTTGCAAAACAAGTATATAATGTTCATCTCTAATGGCCCCATCTATGGTTTTGGGCTAAATAAGGGAAATAAAAGTAAGATTGGTACATGCATTTCTAAAAGGTGATATAGTTGTTACTCGACTTAATGGACCACCAATGATGAGATCTCTTGGATGATCTTTCTTGAAAACCCAGTCCCTTTATAGCTAAGTTTGCTCTTCATTTGGAGTAGGAAGAGGTGGATTTGTATTTCCTTCACTGCTCAAATCTTATGGCTTGTCCACATTCTTTCCTTCTTTTTCAATGTTTAGCTCACTTATAAGACCTGCAAGATCATTAACATCTTCTTCTTCTCTTGAAGAAATGGGGTCAGATTCATCATATACAACATGCATAGACTCATCTACAACAAGTGTTATTTTATTAAAGGCTCTATATCCTTTGCTGGTAGTAGAGTATCTAAGGAAAATTCCTTTATCAGATTTAGAGTCAAATTTGCTAAGGTTGTCTTTAGTGTCTAAAATAAAATACTTGCAACCAAGACTTTAAAGTATGAAATCTTGGATTTCCTATTGTTCCATAAGTCATAGGGAGTTTTCTTTAACAAGGGTCTTACCAAGACTCTATTTAAGACATAACAAGAAGTGTTTGCAGCTTCAACTTAGAAATACTTAGGAAGATTATACTCATTTAACATGGTCCTAGCCATTTCTTGAAGAGCTATGTTCTTCCTTTCCACCACATTATTCTTTTATGGTGTTCTAAGACTTGAGAAGTTATGTGATATACCATTCTTATCACAAAAGCTGTGAAACTTAGCATTCTCAAACACTTTTCCATGGTTACTTCTAATAAAAGAGATTTTCAAATCCTTTTGGTTTTGAATTCCTTTAGCAAAGGTTTTAAAAGCATCAAAATAAGAATCTAAGTGAGGTATGAATAATACCCATTATATATAGAGTAATCATATACTATGACAAATACATAATACATGCCTCCCTAGCTAGATACTCTAGTGGGTCCAAATAGATGCATGTGAAGCAATTAGAAAGGTTTAGAAGAACTTACCTTGTTCTTAGCTTTGAATGAAGATTTGACGTGTTTTCATTTTTTACATGCTTTATAAACTTCTTTCTTTGTAAACTTGATTTTGGGCAGACCTTCAACCAAGTTTCTTCTTTTTAACTTATTGAACAGTTCCATGCTAACATGTCCTAACCTTCTATGCTAAGTTTTACCATTATCCATTATGGAGACTAAACACTTTGCATTATGATTAATGAGAGAAATTAAATCAAGGACATAAATATTATGAATTCTCCTACTAATGAAAAAATTTTTGTTATCACTCATCCTTGACACATAGCATGCTTATGGTTCAAACATAACTTTGAGGCCTTTGTCACATAGCTGACTTCACTCAGTCAGCAAATTGTGTTTGAGTCCATCAATAAACAATACTTTATCAAGGATAGGTCAGTTAACATCCTTACCAACTTTACCTATGCCAATGAGTTTGGCTTTTATCGTCTCTAAAGACATGTTTCCAAGTCCTTCAGTTTTTTCCAATTGCATAAATAACTTTCTTTTTCCTATCATGTGCTTTGAACATCTACTATCAAGATACCACGTTTACTCACCAACTTGGGATTTCAAGCACATCTATAAAACAAAGAGAATCAAGTCTTAGGTACCCAAATCTTTTTGAGTCTTAGGGGGTTAGATCTTGCCATTTGCTCATCATGCCTTCTAGAGTGACACTAATAGGCGATGTGGCCATATATACCATAGTAAAAATAATCACTATCAAAATAAGTTATTGTCCTATTTCTAGGTGGAGCATGTACATAGAGCTTATAAGACTTGTAACTCATTTGAGCCATATTTTTAGAAGTGTTTCTCACATGAAGAATTCTCTTGTGTGGTGTTCATTTATATCAATGGTTATGCCAATTTTTTTTTTTTTTGCCTTTGGACACTTTGCCTTTTAGGCTTGTATGAATGGCATATATAGGCATAATTTGCTATAGGAGGAGCATGTCTCAGTTATGTGTGAATTTGTTGTGACTTAGACTTTATATCGTTAAATTTGGCATTTTCCTTCTTGAAAACTTTTGGCATTCTAATGGAATTAGGTATACTAACTTCCTTAGTCCTAACGAAGACTGTTTTGGAAGTAGAAGGAGCAGTAGAAATAGAGGCATTATACCCAAATCCATACTTAATGGATAGTCTCCTTTGAATACCAAGGATAAAGTCTAACTTCTCATTTCCTTTGGTGAATTTGTTGAGGCTATCCTTAAGCATAAAATTCTCAATTGTGAGAGACTCAACTGCCTTAGTCAAAGTCTCTTGACTCTTAGCATAATCTTTTAAAGATTTGTTCTCTTTCTTAAGAGAAGAGGTGTTGGACTTAAGAGTCTTTACTTTCAAGGTGAGCTCGGTAATAATAAAATACAACTCATCTTTAAAGTAGAAGTCAAAAGGATCTACCTCTTGGTCACCATCTTCATCATTATCATTAATAGAGAAGTGCTGACTTGAGGACTCATCTAATTTCTCCTCATTTGCCATTGGAAAATGGTTGGCCAACTCCTTTCTAGTTTCTTCTTCATCAGGTTTAGAGTTATTGGTGTCATCCTAAGTAGCTTTATACACTTCCTTTTCTTTCTTAGAGGTGTATTTCCTAGCAGAAAATTTACTCTTTTTCAACTTGGGACAATCTGACTTTATGTGCCCTCTCTCATTGCATCCATAACAAATGAGTTGACTTGTGCTACCTTTCATTTTATATCTCTTTGCCCTTTGGTTCTTTTGATTTGAGAGAAATCTCTTTACTTTATTTGTAATGAGAGTGAGGTGCTCATCTTCACTACTATCTTCATCATCATTAGAAAAAGAACATGTTAGCAAATAAAAAGTAAATGGGGATACAGAGTGTACCTCTTTAGCTTTTAGAGTCAAATCTTTCTTTCTCACTCCAATACTTTCAGTTAGTTTCTCAAGAGTGATTTCATAGGCCAATAGCTTTCCTATGAGCTCATCCAGTGGCAGGGCTTCCAGCTTTTTTACTTCCTCTATTATTATCTTTTTGGCTTCCCACCTATCTTTAGGATGTGTTCTCATAATCTTTGCTACAATGTCCTCATTGGAATAAAACTTCCCAAGAGTTTTAAGAGTGCCCACTATGTCAATAAACTTATTGTACATCTTAGTGATGGTTTCACTAAGTTGATATACAAATGTTTCGTACCTATATAAGTGCATTTGTATCTTTTTCTTCTTAACTTCATTGGTTCCCTTCATGCCGAATTTGTAATGTGTCCCATATTTCTTTTGTTGATGTACAATTTGTAACTTAGCATACTGAGATTTGTGAATTGCACAGAAAAGAACATGTATTGCTCATCTAATTTTTCAGATTTGCCTTATTCTCTTCAACTGTCCATTCCCTCTTAGGCTTTGGTACTAAAACATCACCATCTAGTTTTGTTGAAACTTCTCTTCCTTCTTTAATAATGTCCCATGGATCTATGGTTTCACTGTTAAGAAAGATCTCCATACAATTTCTCTAGTACCTGTAGTCATCTCATTTAAAGAAAGGTGGCTTATGAGATGGATGCGATTGTTCCTGACTTGCCATGAACTTTACTCTGAGCACTTAAGCTTTAATGAAGAGACTATCTTTAATACCAATTGTTGTCCCTTGGTGGGGCTTAGTAAGGTAATAACAAGTAATAAAAAGTAAGAACATGTTGGAATTATGAATAATCAAGACAATCAATTTATAGAGGTTTGACATAACCTATCTACATCCTCTCCTATAGTATTCCCACTAGAGCCTTTCACTATCTGGATAGCTTATAGGTGTTATCAACTACCTTTACAATAATAGTTTTAGGGCACTACCAAGCCATTACAAGTAGACTTACAAGTGTTGTTAAGACCATTTTCCAAAGTAGTTTACAAGTTCTACCTTAAACCTTTCATAGAGTATGGTTTCAGATCTCCTAAAATCTCTTAACCAAAGGTTTTCTAAAACATAATTACAACTTATAAACTCTCTCACTCAAGTAATAAAAGACTCATAATACAATTATAAGGTATGTTTGATTTGGTTGAGAGTTTTGAAAGAAAGTCTGAAAGCTTATTTTTCAAACTATATTTTTAGAGATAGCTCTTACAAGCTTTGACAATGATCTTCTCTTATAAGCGATACCACTCTTGTTTCACCCTTTTTATTCAAAGATAGCTTTCACTATAAAAGTACATGCTTTTTGAATGTTTTTTCTCTTTTTGTTCCGATTGTCAGAGGGCTCTTTTATAGGCAAAGACACAAAATTAGTCATTGAAAAAAAGGTAGTCACTTCATGTCACTAGAGTAGATACTCTAAGCTTATTGAACATTCTCTATGCCTATTATTTACTCATCAAATGAGTGATTTTCAAATAGAATACAACTTCAACGATCATTGGTATTGTCAAAACGCCCATTTAGACTAGCCATTAGAGAGAGATTTGCCTAAACGTTTATTTTCTGACTTTCTTAATTACATATTCAACAATTCTTTAATGGCTATTAGCAATTCCCAACTTATAGAATTCAACTTCAACTCCTGTTGAGATATGAACAATGCTTGTTGCAAATTTTAAGAAGGATGTGAACTTGATGCTCTATTTTTTAAGATTTTCAACAGTACTTCATCGACTGTTGGTGAACTTTCAATGATGGTTGAAAGTGATCTCAATGCCTATTGCATTTTTCAGAGCATCTTATTGGAGGCTCTAGAGATCTTAACTCTGCTTGGGAAATTCTCCAGCACCCATTGGTAGAATCCAACACATGTGTCGAGATTGTGAGAACTTTGCTAAAATCAAGTCACTTAGTCTAACACCTATTACAAAAATGCAATGCCTATTGAGATATCAAGAGCCATGCTTATTGTGAAATTGCAATGCCCATTACGAAGATCAACTTGCATTGCTCAAGCGATTAAGTCATCCAATGCCTATTGTACTTAAGAAAATTACCAATTAAGAGGTCTAAAAGACTTTACTCATACTTGGGTGTCATTCTAATGCCTATTAAGATCCTTCAACACTCGTTGTTGGAGTCACAACGCTTGTTGAAATATGGCAACACTTGTTAGATTTAAATACTTAGAGTTTTCACCATAACTCTTTCTCCAAACTTCTTTGCTCAATAAATTGATGTACTTGTAAGATTTTACATAGACAACTTAGACAAATGTTAGCTTTTAAATGTGTTGTTAATCATAAAAACAAGCTAGGTTCACCATTCTCCCGAAGTTAGGTTCAATAGAGTCATTATCCTAACTAGCTTTGAAGCTCTTATTGTTCTCCTTGTCTCACTTCTTCTTCTTCTTCTTCTTATTGAGCTTGGGATAATTAGATTCGATTGTCTTTACATGCCACATTCATATCAAGTTACATTATCATTTTTTTTTCTTTATAGTTGGATGATGTCTTTATCTGGTTCCTTCTTTCAATTCTTTTCCTAATTAAATTATTAGATCTCCATGATAACATGGCAAACTCTTATCCTTGTTTGTCACTTTCATCAAAATCACTAGAGCTTACCTTCACTTTTTTGTCCTTTATGGTGGATTTAAGAGCAAGTGCTTTCTTTTCTTCCTTTTCCCTTAATTTCATGAGTGAGGAACTTTCCAATCACAACATCAATTGGTATTTTACCACTATTTTCATTATATTCTTTAGTACTATGTATTCTAGCACTAAATTTATCCAATGAAAGAGCTTTAAGAATCTTAAGGTTGACATCCTACTTGGAAACATGTATCTTAAGTTTCCTCATGTTGTTGAGAATGGCAAAAAGTCTATTTGTCATGTCAAAGATGCTTTCATTTTGCTTCATCATGAAAAGCTCATATTCTATTACATACATGCATACCTTTCTTAGCTTCACTTGCATATTGCGTTCATGATAGTTCTCTAATTCCTTTTACATACCATATGCACTTTGATAATATTGCACTATCCTATACTCTTTTCTTGATAGAAAGCTAAGGATGATTGTCATTGGCCTCTTATTTCTTCCATTTGCCTTTAGATGCACTTCAACCCATTCTTCTATTAAGAGTGGCTTTGTAAGTCCACCCACCATATTTATAGGTGGCTTTCATTCTTTTGCTACATTATCCCAAACATCAATAAAATCACTATCAAGATAGACCTCCATCCTATACTTCTAATGAACATAGTCAATTTCATCAAAGTGAGGTTTGAGGTGATAGTGAATCCCTTCATGTGTTATTATCTTTGGTCAAGCAATTAAAGCTAGTTTTAAGACTACTCTGATACCACTTATTGACCCTTATGCATGAAGAAAGGGGATTGAATTGGTGAAAAATCAAAATTTTTGGTAGGAATTCCTTTAGAATCATTAAAATGAATACCCTACCAAAAGGAGTTCATCATATGCTAAAGCTCCTCGTAAAGAGAAATCGATAATGCAAAGGTAGTCATACTATAAGTGAGGATGACCTACGTAGAAATTTTAAGAAGAATTTATTTCTCCGCCCAAGATAATAATTTTTTACTCTAACCTTGCAATCACTTCCATAACTTATCCTTAACAAAGTGAAAAATAACTTTCTTGGATCACCCTATTATAGAAGGAAGACCCAAATATATGCATGTATTTAAAGGATTGGAAACACCAAAAATAGACTTAAGCTCAACACGTTTGTCCAAACTAACATTAGAACTAAACATAATGCTTGATTTCTGAAAATTAATAGCCTAACCCGCGACAATGTTATATCATAAGAGAATTTACTTTATAACATGACTTTCCTCTATTGATGCCTTGAAGAAAAGAAAATGATTATTAGCAAATAATAGACTAAAAATACTAGGTGCACTTCTACATACCTTGCAATCATAAATAGAGCTTCACTTTTTAACTATTAAAGTAGAAACCTTTTAAGCATAGAATGAAGAGGTATATGGATAACCTAGCCAAAGACCTCTACCAAGAGTAATAGAGCCAATACATTCTCCATTAAACAAAATAGAGTAAGAGAATTTCTTCACATAACGTAATCCAGTTAATCCATTTTGGAGAGAAAGCCATGCAGTCATTATTCTATGTAGGAAATTCCAATCCATGAACTTTAGAGCATTTTCCCTTTGAGACCCTTAATTTTCCTTCTCATATAGTGCAAAACCTTAAAACCAATAGTGGCATTGTTAGTGATACATCTACTAGGTACGAATGTTGTCTGGGAAGTATAAATAAGTTTTGGTAAGATAACCTTCAACCTATTAGCAAGAACTTTGGCTATGATTTTATACAACACCATTGCATAGAGCTATAGGCAAAAGATTTTTCATGTTGCTAGGAGAAGCAAATTTAGGAACCAATACTATTACATTACAAAAAAATTTTACTTATTGTGATAAAAACTTTTGTGATGAAATATGTATTGTCACAATATGAGGTCTTATTGTTATAAAATTAAAATCTATCACAATTATTGTAAAACTTAATTAACTTGTAACAAAATGAAATTTTGACAAATATTTTTGTCATATTAAATAAACATAAAGAAAATATAATAATAAAAAAATTTTCATCACAGTATTTTATCAAAAAATCATGGCATCAATTTTTTGGCACCTATAAAATTATAAATAATGAGAAACTATTAGTCATTTTGTCACTATATTTAATTAGTCAATAAATTAGTACATAATTATTTTGTAATAATAAATGATTATTTATTGCGATAAATATTTTGTTATAATAAAGAAATGCATCAAATTTTAATGGAAAAAATATATTCATTAAAATTTTGATACCAAAATAAAAATTAATGAGAAAATAATTTTGACATAATGATACATTTGTTATTATATTTAATTATCAAGATATTATTATAAAATTATTTTATCACAATAAATATTTTTTATTTCAAAATAACTTGTCAAAATAAATAAAAAATATAGATACATATGCCAAATTTTGATGTATCAATTTCATTCTTTATAACATTAATATTAAAATTAAAGTACAAATTAAGTATATGAAATTTCTTTTTATTAATAAAAAATTTGTATATTCTTAGAAATGCTAAATAATATAATACATATCTAACAAATTTTGAATACTAAATTACATTTTTTATATATAAATAAATTATTGATATTCTTACTATTTAAAGGTGATATTTTGAATTTTTATTAGATTTTAAATTATAAGTTGATGAATACTATATTTCACCTTTAAATTTATAATTGATTAAATTTTAATTATTTTGAGTTTGAATTAAATAACTTAGTATTTTTTGTTTGCTTCTTTCTTTTTAATAAATTTTTTGAAATAATTATTGATCATATAAGAGTCAATGAACACTCTAAATATTAAAATTTAATGAAATTAAATGATTCAAAGTCTACATTATGATAATCAATTAGTTTTTGGAAGAATATGAGTAACCATATTTCAAAACTCTATAACTAAATGTGTTGACTATGGAAAAATTCAATGACGGGTGATTGTTGGGAAGCGTCTTGATCTACATCGTTCAATGTTAAAGTAGGTTAATACCGAAAACCATATCAACCACCAATATATATAGAAGTTATGGGGTCAGGTCATAAATTAGAGATGGTTATAGATTTTATGATAAATTTGTTATTTGTCAAAAAATATAAGTATATTTTATTACGATAAATATATTTTTCACAAAAGCTATACACTATTGTGACAAATAAATTGTCATAATATACATGTTGAGATGAGGTTTTTGATGAATATGGTGACAAGTCGATTTTATCATATGACATATTTATACTGACAAATTTAATATGAATTGTGACAAATTATTTTGTCACAAAAGACTGAATCTCTTATAGTGTTAGAAACATTAAGGGAAGCTAGAAAAATAACTATCTTAATGCCAGCTCGAACATGCCTTAAAAACATCATCCTCGGCATCTTACCAAAAATGCTAATAAAAGCTTGATTTAATCCATCCGAGCTTGGAGATTTATCCAAGTGTATCTACTTAATAACAATAGTAAATTATATTTAGAAAATGGATAAATTAAAGAGTTATAATCAACACCACAAATTTGCACCTCAATAGCATAAAATATGGTCAAAGTAAAAGATGATAAAGCTGTAAATAAATTTTGAAAATAATCCTTCACAATCTTGGTCATATCAATGGGGCCCTCTATAATTGTCCAAACATCGTCCTACAGATAGGAAACTTTAATAGTCCTCTTTCAATAAGTGGCTGAAGCATGAAAAAATTATGTTATAATCACTCTCAACCAATCAGAAAACCTATGAACGATGCTTCCAATTACTCCAAAATAAAAGTTAAATGTTGTCGTTAAGAGGCATATTCCCAAAGAGACTCTTCATCAATTGTGTTTTGCAAGTCAAGTAGCTTATTTTTACAACTATTGATTCATAGGTTAAACTTCTTAGCCATTTTATGTCCTTCGTTGGAAGGAAGGAGGTATAGGAGTCCAGTTTAACCAAAAGATCAAGTGAACTAAGAGAAGCCTAGTGTTGCCGAAATGCATCATGAAAATCAACCTCTTTCAACCAAGCATTTTCAAATTTAAAAATTGTATCATTTTCTAGATTCATGTCGCGAATATAAACTCAAAAAATAGGCAAATGATCAGATACTGCAGTAATCAATGCACTCATTTGCAAGGGGGAAGTGGTTAGCCATGAACTGGTTACAAAAGCTTTATCATGGTGTTCTCTCACCTAATCAGATGTACCACATCTTTGCTCCCAGGTGAAAGGAGCCCCCCTCCCCCCAATAAATCTAATTCATGTAAAGAACATTCTACAATAACTGCACGGAAACCTTTAAAAAGCCAATTTGGATGTGGAACTTGAACACACTTAATAGAATCACTGAGAAGATCATTGAAGTTACCAAAAATACACCAAGGGATACTAGATTGCATGGCTAGAGAATGTAACAACATCCAAGATTCCAACTTTATGGACTACTCAGGATAACCATAAAAACAAGTCAATCGCCAGTCAACACAATTAATTCCATGTACTATAAGATGAATGTAATTATTAGAAAAATTGATAACACCAAAATTTGCAGGCTACTTCCTAAAAATGTTGAGCCCCCCAACTCTACCCACCCTAAAGACAAATTCTCAATTCTTATAGTTTAACACTGTGAACAATAGTTTCCATAAAAAAACTATAATAGGCTAATGAGATTTAATAATTTCACCTAAAGTTCGAATTGCACGAGGTTGCCTAGCCCTTAATAATTCTAACTTATGCAATTTATAGTCAATAACAGGCCTGCACACTAGGTATCGCTGATGTATAAGCTGAGGCATGAGGTACAAAGGTATTATAAGGGATAGAACTTTGGTAGAGTTTACAAAAATTGTAGTTTTGTCCATTAATTGTGAATTATTTATAGGCGCCGGCCCATGCCTTCTTCTTTTCTTATCTTTAATGATAATTAGCCCATTTCCCCCTTTGGCCTAACCCTTTATATGATGTTGCTTTTATAATTATAGGAGTTCCTATAGAATTTGACACATTTCTCGCCTAACCTTTAGAAATTTGAAAACCATAGACTAGCACTTTATTCAAATGAGATATTTTATCAACACTAGAATTTTAGTAATTTGCCAAGTTTGTGTGTATAATTTCAATTTTCAAGCTCCTAAGATTTCAGACCTTCCTTATCCAAACCATTGGCCCCCCATTTAGCCTCCCCTATTTTTGTTTGAAGCCACAGATTGTTCGACTGATCACCTACCCATTTCACCGGAGCTCAAAGCCAATGACCCCATTCCTGACAAATTTTAGAATATGAATACATGATTAATTGCTCACAAAATTTATCAATATGAACCATGAAGCCACAGATAAAGCAAAACTTAGTAAGGCATTCATACTTGAATTGCATGATAGAACTTTCACCTCCAGGCTTGCAGATTTTCCTCCAATGTTTCAATGTCTCCCTAACATCAATACGAACTCGCTAACTCATATGATGATACCACATAATGCTATTATTGTTAGCATTATATTCAACAAATGTACCAATAAAATCACCTAACTTCTTACCCACAACCTTTAACATAAACCTAAAAGGGAGATCATATCAATATAGTTCAGTTCCACTTGCATCAGTGACTTGTCAACCTTGAGAGGGTGAAGGAGCATAAGATGATTATCAAAAGACCATGGTCCAATATCAATAATTTTATGTAAATCAATAGTATGGAAGAACTAAAATAAGTAATGATTACGTGATAATTCCTTGATGCAAATGCCTTACGCTAGTCTCCAGAAGGCAGCCATATGATTTCACATCACATTGAAGTTCATAGTGCGATCAGTTAAAAATCATCCCAATAAAAACAAATCTAAATTTTTCATTGGATTCTTATAGGGAACATCCTCCAAATCTAGAACTTCCTCATCCTCTAGTGATATCTCTAACCTCGCCAACTAATCTTCCATAATGGGTTAAACAGAGGACAAAAGGCAACTCTTACATGAATAGGACAATAGGATAGAAAAAGCTCTCACTTATAGAGAAAAAATGACACTTTCATTTAGAGAAACATCACTAACCTGAAATTAGATTAGGCTACTATATTGCTTGTAATTTGCTTCTCAATTTTTATGAGTATTTAAAAAAAAAAGAGTTATAATTATACTTTTAAAAAAACATTTTCAAAATTTTAATGAGTTCATAGTGATGGAATGAACAATTTTTTTAACTTTGGCAAATTTTATAACTCGTGACGCATTTGTTAATTTTTGTTCTAGAAAAGAAAGACTTTTATGTAAAGTATGTTACTAAAGAAAATCATGCAACTAATAAGTCATAATAACATTGGTAATATTATAGAAGGTAATACTTGATTATTAACCACAAAGATAAATTTGTTAAATCATAAACTAAACAAATACCTAGATCTCCTCTAACAATTCACACTTTATTTTTATTGCAACTTTAATGCCAAAGCCTCTATTATATTTTTATGTCATAAATATATGTGTAGCTCTACAATTTTCATTAAATCCACTTGTTTCATAGAAAATAATCATCTATGTATAATAAATTTTCAACACAAATTTTCTGAGAAATATTTTAGTATTTGAAATACATTGAAAAAATATTAATTTTCTTTTAATTTTTAATATTGCAAAAGAATTTAAGATCACAAACATTTTATATTCATACTATTTATTATTCAATATGAGAAAATATATTAAAATATAAAATTTTATGTCTCACTAAATGCAAGTGATTATCTTCAGTTAACAATGACCGATCATAGGTCAGTAGTTAAAGATAGTTAGTGATAATAAATTTAATATCTTTATATAATTTACTTTTAATTTGAGTGAATTTGTTAAAGTCCAAAAAATAGCTTTTTCTATTAAAAAAAGTTAATCATTTTTGTTAACAATGATTTGGTTTTGCATTCATTGACAAGCAATGTTTTTTATTAAATAATTTTTCTAACCACATTAAAATAAAATAACATAAAATATAAAAATTATTTTTCAAAATAATATTTTTTTACTGAACAAACAAAGTCCTAATCATGTTTAATGATTTACACCATTTTTTATTCCACAACATTTACTCTTCATTGTCATAAGTTAATGATTTAAATATAACATTGTTGAGTCCATTTTGCTTCGTTGCGATAAGTTGCCTAAGTAAAGACATTGTTTACCCTTAAAAATATCGGGAGTAAATTTAATTATATTTAGGACTAGTAGTCAATTACTGTTACTATCAAAACTCAAAAATAAAAAATAACAATTGACTAAAGTCAATTGGATATGCTATATAGGCAATGAGCCATTAATCAAGGATGATTATATAGGTACAATGCCATAAACTCGAATGGTATTTAGGCATGATCCATTGTTAACCAAAGAGAACTCAAGAAAAGTAGAAGAATAAGAAGAATAAGAGATAAGAGGTCTTGAGAAAATAGTATGGTACTTTTGTTAATGATTCATACCATTTTTTTTGTACATTGTGTTTACTTATATACAAGTTATATACAAGAATCCTAATAAAATACAAACTCTATCAACAAATTATAAATATACATAAATCTTATATGCTAACATTATGGGCCAAACTTGATCTCAAAACTAAAACCCAAAACCCTACTAATAAAGCTTAAACATGTACCAAAGAACAAAGGCCCATTAGAGTTAAGCTCAAGCCCAACAAATGAATAAATAGCGAACAAGTTCCAATTCATCCTTATGTGCAAAGCCTAGGCTCAAAAGCTTGCCAAAAAGAGGCAAGGTGTAAATAATGCCCCCTACAATTCTATAATCTCTTAAGCAAATTATAGAGTTATAACCCATCAGAGGCCTCATTCACTCATGCATGTTATTGATCAAATGCCTTTACTAAAGAACCATATTCTTGGGTGACACTCGACCAATGCTTGTTCGACTTATCTTGGGAGTTTTCATAAAACAAGCTTGTTTTGATGATTACAAACACATCTACATGCTAATTCTTATTCAAGTTGGTGCGTAAGATTTTGCAGGTAAATCAATCTTTTGGTCAAAGGCTTTTAGAAGAAGAGTTTTGGGAAAAACTTTATGTATTCAAAGCCAAAAACTGTTGCTACATTTTCACAAGTGTTGAACTTCATCAATGGGCATTAAAGGTTCTTAACATGCATTAAAATGACACCCAAGTGTGAGTTAAAGGTTCTACACACCTCAACCAATGACTCTCTTAAGGCATAACAGGTGTTGGATGACTTAAACACTTGAGCTTTATAAGTTGACCTTCATAATAGGCGTTGCATTTTTGCAACAAGAGTGGCTCATTGATACCTTAATAGGCATTGTAATTTCACAACAAGCATTGGACCAAATGGCTTGATGTGAACAAAACTCTCAGAGTCTCAACATGGGTGTTAGAAAAGCACCCAGGTAGAGCTAAAATTTTTAGACCCTCCAATGGGAGATGTTCAAAAATTCAACAAGCATTGGTATCCTTTATAACGTGCATTGAAAACAAGCCAATGACCATTGAGACAATGTAGAAAATCTTGAAAAATAGAACATCGAGTTCACATCCTTCTAGAAACTTTAACAGGCAGTGTCTATATCTCAACTGGAGTTGAAGTTGAATTCCAACAGGTATTGAGAAGCTCTAACAGTCATTGAAGGAGTTGGTAACTAAAAAATTAAGAAAGTCATAAGAGGAGCATTTAAAAAAAATCTCTTCATAACAACTAGTTTCAATGAGCATTTTAATGAAATCAACGACCATTGAAGTTGTATTCTCACCCAACAATGAGCATGGAGACTGTCCAACTGGCGTTAAGTGAGTACTTTATGACATAGAGTGATAGCCTTCTTTCTAAGGTTTAGTTTCGTGTCTCTACCTATAAAAGGACTCTCCCACCATAAAATTTAGTATGAAAAAAAGAGAAAATGATCAAAGCGAGTATATTTTATTATGAAAGCAATCTTTAATAAAGAGGTGAAAATAAGTGAGATCTAGCTTTAATGGAAGATCTTTATCAAAAGCTTGCAAATCTTCAAAACAAAGTTGAAGAACAAGCTTTAAGACATATCTCAAAACTCTCTACCAAGTCAAGCAATTCTTGTAAATGTATTATTTATTATTTATTACTTGATTGAGAATATTTAACTCATTCTTATTTATTGACTAACCATTAATCATATTTAGTTTTATGAATTGATAATCAAGATATGCTTTTCATGAGATGAATCTTCAATGATTCCTTTAATCTATTTATATATGATGGCCAAAACTTCTCCCATGGTCATTTATTTGCAACACTTGTTTTCCTTCCTTAGCTCTTGGTTTTCCTCTGAGGTTGTTTTAGCTTTCGCCTTTTACTTCTATACTTTTTATGTCAACATACTAAATAACTTTAATATGTTCAAGTCTTACCATCTTGAGATGTTTTACCTTTATCTTTAAAAGTATATTAAGGGTCAACCAAATGTTCGAATGTTTAGGTAAGTCATTCTTCAAACATCCTTCCCTTATAGTTTTGGTATGTCTTCCAAATTATTGTCTTTGAAGTATGCATTATTTTCTTCTCTAGGAAACAAATCTTTAGAAAAAACTATAATCATAAACAATCAATCATAAGAATAAAATTCCATTTGATTTTCAAAACAACTATATAATGCTATAAAAGTTGAGATAATATCTTAACGTGCTAAAGCAACCTTGGAGTCAATAATCCTCCTCTTTCTAAATGATAAAAAAAACTAAAATGCTTGATAAAAAAAAAAAAAAGGCATTTTATCAACATCTAAAAAATTGTCTCCCTCTTTTTGTCATCATGACAAAAGGTGGCTGGAACAAGGAAAATAAAATTTGAAAAATAAAAATAAATATCTCCCTTTTAAGTTTCCATTCCTTGATATGTGTATCCAAAAATTACCTCATATGGAGTGCTTTCCTCAATTACCAGTAAGCATAACTTTGTTGTTCCCTCCTTATTCTTGTTAGATTTTCTTCATAGTAAATTAACTAAAAGAAGCTTGAGTCATCCTAAGTGGCTTTATATGCCTTTTTCTTTTTTGTTTTTTTAATTTTCTGAGCCTTAACCTTAAGGTCGTTGGTCTTGATATGACCTAACTTTACATCTATAGCATTCCACTTGCTCAATCTTTTTTTTATTAAGGAATCTTCTTCAGAATCCTTTTAAATTGATTCATCATAAGAGCCACATCTTTATCATTCATCTAATCATCATCAATGGTAAAATGTTTAGAGGTTGATTTAAGTGCCACTCTTAATTTTTTTTTACTTAATTCCTCCAATATAGATCAAGCATTTTTACTTAGATTCGTCTCATAATTTCCTAAAACTCATCAAGTGGCATGGTTTTCAAATTTTTAGAATCTTTGGTAGAGATGACCAAGCTAAGCCATTCCTTAGTTAAACACCTTAGAACTTTCTTCATAAGTTCTTCATTAGTGAATGTCTTCCTTAGAGATTTCATTTCTCCAACTATTTTGGTAAACTGATCATACATTATGGTAATTTTTTTAATCTAGCTTCATCAAGTTATTATAGTATAATGTAAGGGTTTACATTTTATTATCGTTGGCTTGATTTGTATCCTTATGAGTAATCTCTATATTTTTTTAGTTATTGTCTTCATACTCACTTTATTATATTCACTTTTACTTAAAACATAAAAGAGCATGGGGATGGCCTTGTTATTGTTTGCAACTTGCTTATTCTTTTTTGACATTTCATTGATGTCTTTCTCAATTTGAATCCCATTAGCAATTGTCTTCACTAGAATGTATGCACCTTTCTTTACAACTATCTATAGTTTGATGGATTTTGACCTTAGGAAGTAATACATCTTATTGTTCTAATATTAATAGTTAGTTTCATTGAAGATTGGATGCCTTACAACTGATTTCCCTTTTGGTCTATACTCATTTTTTACTGCAACTTAATTATATTCCTCTTTCACTTAAGCTTTAAGAAGAGGTGAGGCTCTAATACCAATTGTTAGATTTTATGACAAACATAAAAAAAGGGGTGAATTGGGTTATAAATACAAACTTTTTGAGATAAGGTAGAGAAGTAAAATTGAATTCAATCATTTGCTATGGTTTGACAATGTGCTTATATCATTCTATAAGTAACAACTTAGTCTTTTTACTTTTCTTTTTCCAAGCTCAGGAATAATTGTTCCTTTTGTAAGCTGTGGAAAAACCGTTATAACTCCCTCTTTTCATAAATGGAAAAGAGAGACAACCTACTCCTTTGTATTTTTCAAGGCACAATATCAACTTATAACCACTTAGCAAAAGAGTGATCCTAAATAAGTATTTAAGCCTCATGATAGGCAATAAATATAATAAGTGCATAAGAAAAACCTACTCTCACTAACATTAAAGTGAGTTACAAACTCACAAGGCTTTCTCTACAAATAGCAATACTAAGATGGTTTGCATAGTTCAAAGATAAGCTTTTTAAGACTTTTTTAAAATGTTCTTCATGTCTTCTAATCTTTAAATAAGGGTCATTATATATGATAACCTAAAAAACTAGTCAATAGGGACAAATGGAATAATTTGGCAGCTTTTATAGAAACTAGTTATTATACACTTCTATGTATGTTGAATTCTTTTAATGATTGTTGAATTCCCAATGTTCCTTTCTAATGCCTTTTAAGCCTTTGCAATGTTAATTGAGATTATTAAAAAATGCCACATTAAACTTTTTCCATGGTCATTGATTAGCCTCTACGATTGTTAATATAATCTATCCATCACCACTGGCTTTCATGGATTAGTTAAGGTGCTTCTTAAAGAACTTTTCAACGTCTATTGAATTTTGGCCATGCTTATTGGATACTTTTAATGTCCTTTGCAAGCTTCTCCAATATCATTATGCCACCTTCATTTTTGGCAAAACTAAATGAGGAATTATTGAAGACTTCTCCCATGCTAGTTGTTTATCTTTAAGCTCATTGTTTTCCTTCCACACCTATTGGCTGTCCTCTATGGCACTTGGAGCTTTAGTCTTTTCTTTCTCTTCTTATTTCTTTCATCATATTAAATGACTTCAACATGCTCACATCTTGTTATCTTGAGATGAATTTTATCCATCTTTAAAAGTACATTAAGGGTTAAACAAATGTCCCCATGGTTAGGTAGACAATTCTTTAAGAATATTTCCTTTATGGCTTCAACATGTCTTCCAAAGCACTGTCTTTAAGGTATGCCTTTATCTTCTTCTTTAGGAGTTAACCCTTTAATAAAAGCTACAAGAAAAAATATTTAATTATAAGTTCAGAACTTCTTTTGGTTTTGGGATCATTCAAATAAATTATACAATGCTTTAGAAGTTGAGATAAGTGTCCTAATATGTTAGAGCAACCTTTGAGTCATCAAAAATAATTAAGAATTACTCCTTCTATGCCAAAAAGTTCATCCATTATTCCTTTTTGGGATGTCCCAAAATGTATGCCCCCTTTTGTTAAATCAAAATTATTTATAATCAATCTTTATAATTTATCCTTATTAATTACTAAGTTAGAAAAGTATATTTATTTTCTCATTAAATATAATAAAGGGTATAAATGGGGAAATGTACTATAATTTATGAGTTGGCAAAGCATTAGAAACTTTTCTCAAACTATGTGAAAAATAGAATATGAAAACATTTTTAGAACAAAGGGAGTATAAATTATATTTATTATTAAATAAGTAAGGAAGCCTATGGGGTTAGACATGTAAGAATTAAAAAGGATAAATTATAATGGATTGAGTTGTGACTCAGTTGGAGAAAGTTTATTGCAATTAAGTAGTTAATTGTAACTACTTAATAAGTACAGGGACCAAAGTATAATTTTGCCATATAGGCCAAATTTAAATCTAATATGAATATAATATGACTAAAATGAGTTAGCTTATTTCATGACTAATATGGAAATTCTAATAATATAACATGAATAATTTTTACCACTTATTTTAGTTTAGTAACTTAAGAATTAACAAAAACTATTTTAATCATTGATAAACAAAGTAAGATATTTCATGACAAAAAAAAAAAATTATATCATACCATATATGATTACATTAATTGAAATTAATCATCTTCAAGTAATCCAACTAAGGCCTTAATCTATCCTTTTTTAAATCCCACTCAAGTGTAACTTGAGAAATTACCAATGTTGAATTCCTTTATACCTCTTGTTCTTTAGTTCCCACAATTACAATAATCTCTAATCTAAATAGGTAGACTTTATATTTAGCCATGTTATTAGTCACCTTGAAATCTAACTTTTTAGCTATTATAAACATTTTCCTTAAGTAATAAGAGAACTACACCAACTTTAACACCTTGTTTGTTCATACCCCATCAAATACATTATCCAATCCTAAACTTCTAATATAGCTAGGTTTTCATATTGGAAACTTAGATCTAATGCCTCCCCTTCCTCTATGGGATTTGTATAAAAAATTTTGCCTATGCACATCCTTTAATAGTCTTTTTAATAATACACTCAAACTTAATTAGTAAGATTAAACATTTTGCTATATTCGCTACAACATATAAGCACTTCATGGGATCTGATCTTGAAATCACACTATAAGCTTGAAAATAATGAGGAAAATTTAAAGTGACCCAACTCATTGATAAATAAATCTTTTCTATGTAATTGTACTTTCTTTATATGGAAATTCTTATTGAGATAATATATGGCATTCTAAAAGTTTGTACAATCATTATGAGTTGGCTATATAGCCATCTATGTTTATTGTATAGCTATTTGTATCAGTTGTACAACCAACAACTTGCTACCTTTATGGTTTATAAAGTTGGGCTTCATCGGAAGCTAGGTTTCATTAAAGGCTTCTTTTAAGCTTTTACTCCTTTTCTTATGTAATGTATCCCTTATTCTTTGGGGATAATTCAAATAGTTTCTTATCATCGGGCTTGCATCCTAAAGACCCAAAATCTAGTCCTTATAACTTTGTTAGACTTGAAAAACATCATTTTAGAAATTATCATTGAATAACTTAGAATAAAGCATTAATGTAAGTACTAAACAAAGGACATAAAAGGATATGACTTCCTTGGTCACTTCGTGAGTAGGTACTAAGGTCTCTAATAGCTTTTTAACAAGTGCTAGGATCCTTAATATCTCTCTAGTAGGTACCAGTGTCAAATACTTCCTTCTAATAGCTCTCAAGTAGGTATTAAAGTTCACTTATCATCTTAGCTATTTCTTGAAAATACTCAGATAGCCCTCTAGTTTTTACTGAGGCCAATCATCATTCTAATAGCTTTCTGGCATGTATTAAGAGTGAGATCACATTTTAATAGTCATTATGATAAGAGATGGTGGTTCAATAGTCCTCTAGCAGTACTGAAAGTGAAATTTCTTTGATAGATATTCTAATAAGAAATGGTGGTTCAATAACCCTTTACTAAGCACTAAATGAAATTTTGCATTATGGTAATCATTATGACATTTTGACTGTCTTTCTTAGTATTTCAACTAGGTTCTCTTAGCCCATCTTTCCTCTTTTGGTTTTAAGGTTATAAGGGCATTTTGTAAATTTATAGGATTTGGCTGATAGGCGATTACATTTTTCTTTTTTGGCCCTTGCCTTTTTTCTCATCTTTTTTCCTTTCCTTTCCTTTCCTTCCTTCCTTTTTCCTTTCTTTTCTTAGTCTGTTGTAATGGTTTGTATAGGTAAGGGCTTATCTATACAAATATTTAATAGAAAGCATGAAAAGGTACCAAAAATATAAAATATAAAGAGATATTAATTGTTTGCATAGAGAACTGGGTTGTCTATATAGACAACCTTAGGTATAAATACCCCTCAACTGGCCTTAGCATGCCATTCTCCCATTTGCATATTCTTTCTTCAATTTCTTTCTCTCAAATTCTTTAAACTTAGCTTTTTTCGTTTCCCTTGCTACTTGAATCATGATGGCTCACCATGATGACCATTTATGATCATATGGCTCATCATGATGTTGCCATTGATGATTGGTAATGTTGCACCATAGGTTTGAGTTAGTCTCACCACTTAAGCATGTGCACCCTAAGACATGCCCAAAGGGTCTGGAGCCTAACATATATCCATACATGATTTACGATCTCCACTCCTTTCTCTTTGATGTTGCCTTCAAAGTAATAAGTCAATTGTCTATTGTATTTAATCTTTTTTATTTTTTTATTTTTTGAACTTTTGAAATTTTACACTGTCACTAACCTTAATTTCCATGTAAACATTAGGTTCGTACTCAAAAAATAAATTAGCTCATAAGACACTCACTTATAGAACTTTGAGAATAATTCTTAAGTTATTTGTTTGATTGTTACCTTGTTTTGCATGTTTGATATTCCTTTTTTCTTTGAATGCTTTATGTCTTTAATTTTGGTTAATACATAAAAAAATTGTTTATGTTAGTTTCAAAATAACTTAGATTAGCAAAATACACTTCTATGGGTCCTTACAAATTTTATTATTGTAAATTATTCAGATTTTGCAAATTTCTATGGTTGCCTTTCCATCTAAGAATTTTTTTTTATTGCAAATTTTCTAGGATGATGTGATATTCTATGAATCAATTCAGTTTTGTAAAATTTATACAAATTTTAATTGCTAGATGTTTGCAATGCCTATGAATTCAATATTTTTACCATATGCGTATGACTTTACTTATGCTTTTGCACTTTATTTTCCTATATGCTTACACAAAATTTGAGGTTAGTTTAAAAAATTATGTCATTTCATTTAATGCTTACCTTGAGGTTTTTATAGCCTTGTCGACACTAGGTGCTCATGAGGCTTTAGGTCCCCTATCAAGCTTACTAGTTTATAGTCATTTCATAAAAATATTCATTCTAAGTACATAAGTAACCTATAAATGGGAAGGATTATTCGCAAGGTTTGTATCCATTTCATATACATGAACATCTTATCTATATTACATATAAATTTTATAACTCATTTTACACCATTTAAATAAGGGATTTCATCCCACAAAATATATATATAAGTATGCCAATTAGCACGGTTAGTAAGAATTTATACATGTCCATAAGTCTTAAGACATTAAGGTTACAATATTACATATATACATCTTCAAACAAAACTCAAACAAATATAGTGAGAACCTAATTCTCCTTATCTTGAGCGTCCAACATAAAATTTATAATAGTTAACTAATTAGGTGATCCTTTCATACTCAGTGAATAGATAGGCCCATACCCACTCAAGCTAAAATATCATATATCAAAATATTATACATATATAAGTAAGCGATACAAGTAATTAAAACCTTTCATTTATATGAGCACATGCAAGTAAGTAATTAAGGAAATCTAAGTCCATAGGGAAACCTTACTTAAGGCATTGAAGAAGACTTCCTCACCTTCCCACTAGCCAATCCTTACTCTATGAGATTTTTCTCACCTATTGGCTTAACATTTCATCTCTCATGGGAGAGTCGCCTCACTAGCCATAAAATTCTATTACACGAGAGAGTTTTCTCACTAGCCATGTCATGTATGCATTCATTTCATTTAGCATTATTAACATATCACACCACCAATCCAAACATAGCTAGCCATGTACTAGTGGAATCCCCACATCATCCTTAGGATTACCAACAAACATGAGCAATATCATTGCTTTCACATATCATCATCATACTCAAATGCATAAAGTATTAAACATATATTTTAAGTCATTTAAATATTTAGAAATTCATATTTAAATATGTATATAAGTATATACTAGTTCATAGTCATACCTTGTACATGAAACATTGATTACATTGAAACATAGTTTACATGATGCATGAATGTTAAGCTTTGAAAGTATAAGGTTACTTAAAGAGGTATAAGAATATCTACTAACTTCAAGCTATATCTCTTTCACAAAAAGCACAAATTCTACTTATCTTGATCAATATTGCAATCTCTAATAGCATCTAGCAATTGCACACATATATCAATCAAACTAAGTTCATTTGTAAAAGAAATAACTTTCATTAATATGTCAATCCTCATCTCTATCCTAACTAGGCAAAGAACACTTCTTCCCATCATTAATATGACTCTAATCTCAAGTATATAGTATTAAGAAAAGTCAATTAAACTCTTTTAATATCAATCTTCCTTACAAAATCAATCTAGTTACATAAGAACTCTTATAATGTTCATTAATATATCAATTTTGCCTTTAGTGCAAGTAAGGTGTAAAACATTATTCAAGCTTAATTTCCTTTTAGATATGAATATTAGAACACTAATATTCATTAAATAAACCATCAAATGTGAAGAACCAAGAGGAATAACCTATATTCTTCAAGTGCTTCTAAAACTCCTTTTGAAGACAACATGACCTTTCATGCCATACTAACACCAAACTTCATATTTTCCATCATCACCAAGCTCAAAAACACCATATACACACTTATTAAAGTATACAAAAATAATAAAAGAAATGTGGAATATTATAACTTACTTGAAATAGGTAGGAGAAAATCACCAACTTGCTTGAAAGATGGAAGATGATGAAGGAGAAAACTTGATTCTCCTAACTTATTAGGTGGCCATGGATGGAGCAAACATTTTGGGAGTGTTTGGGTAAGCTTTGGACTAACAAAAATTGAAGACATCTAATGTTTAATCCTATAAATAAAAAAAAGAAGGTGGTGAGGTAGTTTTGAGAGTGCAAAATGACCATTTTAGTCGTGTTAACTTGTTTAACTAAATTAAGCATTTTTTGCTATCAATTGATGTTCGATTGCCAAAAGTTCTTCCTATTTTTCATTATTTATTTAAATATTCTAACTTGATGGTTAATAATTAATTTTTAATAAAAATAGGTAGCCAAAAACGCTTTCCAAAGTACACCAAAATGCATCTTCTAAAGTGTACAACTTATGGAAAATTGACTTCTAAATTTTCCTTCCTTCCTCCAAGAAACTTCAAATACCAACTATGGACATTTAAAACTCATCTAAAAAATGTGTTATTTGTTATCCCTTGGTGCCCTAGAATGGGGGGTTAAATAGGGAAGTGACAAGTAAAAACCAATGAAAGCTATATATGAAAAAATGAGAAATCGACACAATCAATTTATAGAAGTTTGACACAATCCTACCTACGTCCTCTCCTCTAGTCTTCCACTAGAGCCTTCACTATTAATATAGATTATAGGTGTTATTAATCACTTTTACACTAGTAGTTTTTGGGGTACTACTAAGCCATTACAAGTAGACATCTAGGTGCTGCTAAAATCGTTACCCAAAGTATATTTCAAGAAATACCTTAAACCTTTCACAAGATGGTTTAGATCTACTAAGATCTCTTAAACCAAAAAAACCTTTCTCTAAATAATTTACAAACTAAAGATGAGAAAGAACACTCTCACTCAAGTAATAAATAATAATGATAACAATCATAAATTATGCTTGACTTGGTGGAGAGCTTTGAGAGATGTTTTAAGTTGGTTATTCAACTTTGTTTTTAAAAATGTCTTATGCAAGCTTTGACAAATGATCTTCCCTTGAAGCTAGATTACACTTGTTTCACCTCTTTTATTAAAGACTGTTTTCATAACATAATAAATTTACTTTTGATCATTTTCATTTTTCTCTACTTAGTTCTATGGCGGGAGAGTCCTTTTATAGGTATAGATAAGGAACTAGCTATTAGAAAAAAGGTTATCACTCCATATCATAAAAGTAGTCATTCAGTGCCTGTTGGATAGTCTTCACTCTCGTTTTTGAGTGAAATTAAAACTTTAATGCTTGTTGATTTTATTGAAATGCCCATTGGAACTAGCTGTTAAAGAGTGATCTTCTTTTGACTTTCTCAATTTTTTAGTCACCAATTCCTTTAATGACTGTTGGAGTTTCTCAATTCCTGTTGGAGTTAAAATTTAACTCCTATTAGGATATGGAAAATGCCTATTGAAAATCTCTGTGACAATATGAACTTGATGCTTTATTTTTTAAGATTTTGTACAGTGTTTCAATGGTTGTTGGCTTTGGTTCAATGCCCATTGAAAGGTGTCCCAATGCTTGTTGAACATTTGAGCATCTCTAGTTGGTGGGTCTAAAAACTCTAGCTTTGCTTGGGTGTTTTTCCAACACGCATCGTTATAAGTCTAATGCTTGTTTCAAGACTTTGAAGGTTATGTTCACATCAACTCATTTGGTCTAATGCGTATTGTGAAAATGCAACACCTATTGAGGTAACGATGAGCTACGCCCAATGAGCAAAATTGGAATACCAGTTAGGAAGGTTAGCTTGTGAAGCTCAAGTGTTTTTAGCATCCAATGCCTATTGTGCAATGAGAGAGTTGATGGTTTAGGGGTTTATAAACCTTGACTCATATTTGGGTGTCACTTCAATTCCTACTGATGAAGTTACAACACTTGTTGAAATGAAACAACACCCATTGGCTTTGAATAGTCAGAGTTTCTCCAAAAACTCTTCTTTTTAAAACCTTTGATCAAAAAATTTATGTACCTGTAAGATCTTACACACAAATTGAAACAAGAGTTAGCTTTTAGATGTGTTTGTAATCATCAAAACAAGCTTGGGTTAGTAAGAACTCCCAAGCTAGATCAAATAATCTCCCCCTTTTTTATGATGATAAATAATCTATTAAGGGTTAAATAATCCTTGTTAGAAATGTACATCATATAAACTTTAAGTATAATGAACAAATGCATAAGTTATAATTCATCATTAGCTCCCTCTTTATTTCATTGTTTATGTGTTGTAACATAAATTACACATGCCAAGTTTTTACAAAATGAAATCATATAAATTATATGATAACATGCATTTTACATGGTTGTATCTCATGCCTATTTTTATTTTCACAGCCCTTTACTTTCATACTTAGTTATTTCTCCCCATTTTTCATTATCAAAAAGCAATATATAAGCAAGGAAATAACAAAGGTAACATAAGTGAGAACAAATAATGGTTGAGAAAATACTTATGTTCATTGAAGAAAAAAAAGATAATGTTGTTCCTTACATCAACATTTTGAAAATAAAAAACATAACAAAAATGAAATAAAGATAAAATATACATATGAAGATAAGTGTAGGTGAGGGTCCTAAAGATGTTTTTAAGGATTGTCCTTAGGCCTAAATGCCTCTGATTCTATTGGGGTAGTTAGTATTCTAAGTTGCAAGTTGAGTCCATCAACTATCCAGTCTAGGGTTTGGTTTACATTCATCATATCCCTTTGAAGTTTTTGAACCTTTTGATGAAGGGAGATGGTAAAGGATTTAACCTTTTGAACAGTACTTGTGATTATGGCAAGTTGTTCAAGGACCTTCTTCTTAAATTCTATGAGAGCAATAGTAGAAATAGTAACAGTAGTAGGAGCACTAGTACCTATCTCTTCCACAGTAGCTAGTCCTACTTGGATGGCTTCCTCAATTTCAACATCATCTTGGTTTGGTCCAGGGGTTATCCTTTTTCTGGAATTCTCTTGATGTGACCTGAGTTAAGCCTTTTAAGGATCCTTATACTTAGTAACATCTTCTCATTATTGTGTGGCAGCTTCTCTAACACAATATTCCTTACTTCAAGTTACTATTTAGTTAAGGGTGTGACCTTCACAAACTTAGCAATTCTAGTGATATAATGCACATCACAAACTCATTTGCCTTGTCCACTTGACTATCAATTCTTTGCACCAAGAATAAGGGAGTATTTATCCTTTGTTTATTCTTTAAGTACCAAAGATAAAAAGAGGTATGTGATAGTGTGGTTACCGTTTGATTAGGCTCTGCCATTGATGTTCCAAGTTATAAATCGATGTGTAATCTTCAAGGCTTACTTTTAATCTTTGATGCCTTTTCATTACTACTATTGTAGTTGCTTTTCCCATATGTGAAGGACTTCTAAAATTAGTTCACATCCATTTTAAAAGTGGGGGGATGCTCTGTTATTATAATAGTAGAAGTATCAAAACATTTAGCCGACTCACTTGGCCTCATAGTGTACTTTTTCCTAAAGAATTTGAGATTGATGGTTGCCTCTTGCAAGTATGCATGGCAATCTTCTCTTAGAACTTCTAGAGTAGTTAGGAACTGAATTGTTAGCTCCATATTGGAGGGCTCTTTGATGTGACAAAAAAGTTCCTACTCTTTGTCATTAGCTCATCTACTTGCTCTGCCAAACCATACTTTTGAATATCCATCCATTCAAATAATTTCCCCTCCCCTAGATGTCTCTTAAGGAGTTTAGTGCCAATTCTTTCTCTTTGTCCGTCTTGAGATGGGATTTTTAGATGATGAGGGGAGGTTGCTCTGTTCCATCTCTTTTCCTTTCTATTTTGATTATGGGATTATTTTGGCCTTCTTTGAGGACTGAGGGGCAGATGATGGTTCACTTAACCTTTTTTTTTCTATTAAGCAATCATTAAGGCCAGGTTTTCCTTAGTTTATGAACTTGAGTATGAGGGTTATGGTGTCTTTCCTGGTAGCTTGTTTATATTTCTTAGTTGTTTCACCTTTGGGTGCCATTAGGTTTGGTGTTTAATGAATGATGCAAATCACAGATGAAGGAGACAATAAAAGCATAGAGATATATAGAGAGAGAAATAATAAAACCATAAAAAAAATAAAATAAAAATAACTTTAGGGTTTTAGGGGTATATATAGAAGTTTGAGGAGCTCTATGTTTCTTTAAATAATATGATCATTGGGAGTGTTCAACAACTGTTGTGAATGAAACAACGATAGTTGGACATGACCGTTACCTAGATTAAACATGTGTTTTTCATTAAAAAATGGTTGTTACTTATAATGTCGCTTGGGTGAAGAATAATGGTTGATGGAAATTTGCAACTATCATGGGGCTATACAAAAACATAGGTTGCAAATTATGAACAACACAATGGTCATTGAAAGATTCACAATGACCATTGGCCATGTTTTCTAAGGAAAAAACAATTTTAAAATAGATTTTTCAAATGAGCAAACATTTTCAAAAATAAGTTGATGTAAATTATTAATCAAACTCAATGATATAATCATGAATTTAATTAATAAAAAGACATTTGATAAAGACAAAACACAATAAAAATCTTTAGCTTATAGAATCTAAAGACTTTAATTGAAATCAATTTACACAACACATCAACAATCAATTAACAAAAATTATGCATGAATTAATAAGGGTCAAAGAGAAGAACCTGTTGATGTTAACTCAATGTACCTTCATTAATCATTCCAAGTTTTCTTTTGATGAATTGCATCCTTTCATCACAAAGAGATTTAGTAAAAATGTTGTCCCATTGATGATTAGTGTACAAAAATTATAGTGCAATATCACCATTAGTAACATGATCCCTTACAAAGTGATGTCTTATATCTATATGGCTACTCATAGAATGATGAATGGGATTCCTATATAAGTTGATGGCACTAGTGTTATTGCATTTGATGCCACTTGATTTACAATAACTTTTTAATCAAGAACTTTTTGCTTCATGCATAGGATTTGAGCACAACAAAGACCTACTACCACATACTCAGCTTTAGTTATATACAAAGCCATTGAATTTTGCTTTTACTAAACATTCACCTAGTAATTGAGATATGCCTGAAGTGTTTTTTCTATCTATGGTACGCCTAATAAAATTAGCATCTAAAAATGCATTTAACTCAAATGAAGAACTCTTAGAATACTAAAGTCCTAAGTTAGGAGTACCATTAAGGTATTTGAGTATGTGTTTTACAACATGTAAGTGAGACTCCTTAGAATTATACTGATATCTTGCACATAAGCATACACTAAACAAAATATCAGGCATAAATGTAGTTAGATAGAGAAGACTACCAATCATACCTCTGTATAACTTTTGATTCACAACCTTACCTTGTACATCTGTGCTTAGATTGATGTTGGTACTCATTGGAGTTTTACAAGGTTTGTTGCTCTCCATGCCAAATCTTTTGATTAGTTCTCTAGTGTATTTGGCTTGGTTGATGAAGATTCCCTTATTTTCTTATTTGATTTCTAATCTAAGAAATAACTTGAGTTCTCCTATCATACTCATCTTAAATTCACTTTTCATTAATTTAGAGAAATCTTCACACAAGTAAACACTAGTGGCACCAAAAATAATATCATCTACATATATTTGCATAAGTAATAAGTCTCCATTCTTCTTTTTAGAGAATAATGTTATGTCTACCAGCCCTTTGGAAAACCTTTCTTCACAATAAAGTTGCTCACTCTTTCATACCAAGCACTAGGAGCTTGCTTTAAGCCATATAAGGCATTGGTGAGCTTGAACACATGGTTATGAAAGTAATTGCCTTCAAAACCAGGGAGTTGTTCAACATAAAACTTCTTCATCAATGTATCCATTAAGGAAAGTACTCTTGACATCCATTTGATATGATTTAAGATTCATATGAGAAATAAATACAAGTAAAATCCTAATGGCTTCCAACCTTAGCACAAGGGCAAATGTTTCATCAAAGTCAATTCCCTCTTATTGGTTATAGGCTTTGGTTACTAACCGAGCCTTATTTCTAACTATAGCTCCATGCTCATTAAGCTTATTCCTAATGACCCATTTGGTTCCAATAATGGAATGTCTTTGAGGTATAGGAACAAAGGTCCATACTTTATTACTTTCAAATTGATTGAGTCCATTTTGCTTAGTAAGAACTCGATGCTTATCTTTTATTGCCTCATTTATGGTATTAGGCTTAATAAGGGAAACAAAAGCAAGATTGGTGCATGCATTTCTAAAAAATGATAGAGTTGTTACTTGACTTAATGGATCACCTATGATGAGATCTTTTAGATGATTTCTTGAAGACCCAATCCCTTTTCACCTAAGTTTGCTCTTCATTGAAGTAGGAAGAGATTGATATAAATTTTCCTTACGCCGTATTTTTTATGGCTTGTCCACATTTTTTCCTTCTTTTCCAATATTCAACTCACTTATGAGACCTGCAAGATCGTCAACATCTTCTTCTTTTCTTGAAGAAGTGGGATCAAATTCATAAAAAACAACATGTATAGATTGCTTAACAATAATAGTTCTCTTGTTAAATACTATATACCCTTTGCTGGTAGTAAAGTATTTAAGGAAAATTCCTTAATCAGATTTGGAGTCAAATTTGATAGGGTTATCTTTAGTGTTTAAAATAAAACACTTGTAACAAAAGACTATAAAATATGGAATCGTGGGTTTCCTATTGTTCCATAACTCACAGGGTGTTTTCTTCAACAAAGGCCTAGCCAATACTCTATTTAACACATAATAAGAAGTGTTTACAGCTTCAGCCCATAAATATTTAGGAAGATTGTACTCATTTAACATGGTCCTAGCCATTTCCTAAAGTACTAGACACTTTTCATCATTGTTAATAAGAGAATTTAAATCAATCACATAACTGTTATGCATTCTCCTACCAATGAATAAGATTTTATTGTTACTCATTCTTGACACATAATATGCTTGTGGTTCAAACATAACTCTGAGGCCTTTGTCACAAAGCAGACTTACACTAAACCAATTATTTGAGTCCATCTACAAGCAAAACTTTGTCAAGAATGGGTGAGTCAATATCTTTACCAACTTTACCTATGACGATGATTTTAGCATTCCTATTGTCTCCAAATGATACATTTCCAAGACCTTCATATTTTTCTAGTTATGTGAAGAACTCCATTTCTCGTGTCATGCGCTTTGAACATCCATTTTTTATATGCCATTCTTGTTTTCTAACTTGGGATTTCAAGCACATTTGTAAAACAAAGTGGATAAAGTCTTAGGTACCAAAATCTAATTAGGTCCTAGAGGGTTAGATCAAGCAATCTTCTCATCGTGCCTTCTAATAAGGCAATGAAAGGAAATATGTCCATAAACACCACTACAGAAGCATTCACGATTAAAATGCACTAGTGTTCTATTCTAGATAAAACATGCATATGGTGTTTGTGAGATTTGTAACTCCTTTGAGCTAACTATTTATGTTGGCCTAGGGCACCAAGAAGAGGGGGGTTGAATTGGTGCTTAATTTAAAATTAAAAAGAGGGTTAATGTGTTTGAGAAAATGAGTAGGAGAAGAAAGAAATTGACACAAGTGTTTATAGTAGTTCGGGTGTTAACTCACCCTACGTCCACTCCCCAATTCACTACAATTAGGTATTCACTCAACTCAATAGGTGTTTCTAAGCTCACATAAAACTTTTACAAATTGTGTTTATGGATTACACAATAACCTTACGCCTTGCATTTTCTTGGCTTACACAAAAACCTCTTATAAGTGTCTTAAAGGCTCACACTAAAACCTCTTACAAGTGTTTTCAAGGCACACCTTAAAACTTCTTACAAACATAAAAATGAGAATTGAAAGAATGAGTAGCAAATTGGCAAGAGATTAGCTATAAACTAGTGAATTCTCTTGATATTTCATCAGCTTGGTGAAGTATTTATACCTCATATCCACCAAAGAGACACTAGACTAAAACTATCAACAAATCTCTAAGATGTGTTAAGCAGATGTAGCACTAAATGCTTGTTAGGCAAAAGTTGCAGTCACTACTACCATTTTGCGATTGCAAATTTCTAATTTTCATTATGGAACTAAAATCTCAGTAAAAAACCCTGTTTGTGTCTAACGACTAGTCCATGTGTCACTTTCCATTAGTCATATAGGAAAATATAGTCGTTGTATTCTAACCACTCTCAAAAGTCACGGTCGTGAGATACCTAAGTCTTGGGCGTGACTGAGACTGTGAATTCCTTTATTTGGTGAGGAACCTTCAACTCCTTAAGTCGTGGTCATTACTGAATTTTTTCCCTTGCAATTTTTGATCTTTCAATACACACTTAGGACATTTGGCATGCTGTGGTTGTGGTTTTAGCTCCCTCCATTGTCACTATGAAAGCCGCAATTGCGACCCTGGCATGACACTCACAGTGAATTCCTCTGTGACTAAGGCTTTGCTGTCTTTGGATGGTTCATAACAGTGAAATAGCCTACGAATTCCTCTGGCCTAGCTTCATCCTTTCTTATGATTGATTCATAGTCGCGATTTATCATACACATACCGCGAATTTGGATAATCTTTACATTATTGGAGATTTTGAATTTCATCCTACTTTTAACGAAAAAATCTAACTTATAATATATAAAACAACCCTTAATGAAAGTATTAGAATTGATCAATCTCTATTATCAAGATCAAAAGATGTCCATGGCTTAGGTTAAATCAACCTAGTCCAACAAAATCCCCTTTTTCTGATTTTGACAACTTAGATTGATCCTGAGGGAAAATGAATGCATGAGTTTTGAAATTGTGAAGTTTGAATGATTCAATGAATACTTAAAAGTTTCTAGATAAAGATCAAAGTGAAATTTTCTAAGTATGACATTCAACGAATCAAAGTGAAATTTTTAAGTATGACTACAATGCTCCCCTTTAATTTATGTTATTTTCTTACAAATTATTTTCTCTCCCCCTTAGATTTTTTCTTGATTCTTTCTCTCACCCTTTGGCAAGATAGAAAAGAGAGTTCATAAGGGAAAAGAACAAATCCATAACAAATAGAAAAGTGTGCATAAGGAGCAAAGACATAAGAATTGCAATCATAAAAGTAAATTCAATCAATCACAAAAGAGAGAGTTTCAAAAACAAACATCTTTATTTACTTATAAGCAAGCTATGAGATCAACAACTTCACATTAATAAAGCAAAAAGAAAATACAAAGAAATCCTATTCTAGAAGATTAGAGAGTCATCATCATCTTCGAAATTTATTCCTCGTCATCGTTGCCTCTGCCTTCAGCTTTGTCGCCTTCCTCAACTTCTTCATTTCCTTCATCTTTCGGGGTATCCTCATAGGTAACAAAATTAGGAAGATGGCAAGGAGGAACACCCAATTTCTCTTGCAAATCTACCCTATCATTATAAAGGTGGGAGGTGAGAAAAAATCTCCTATTCATCATTCTCATCATCTTGTCTAAATTACAGTTGATGGTAGCAAGAGATAGTTTGGTTTTTGGTTTTGGTTAAGGAGGAGGGATTAGTAGGGCTCCTTCTTCAATGATGAGCCTCTTCCTTTTAGAGGCTTTAGATGTTTCCATCTTCTTGGCATTAAAGGCACCCAGGGTATATGTATATGTGTCCAGATGTATGGCTTTGGCATTTATTATGTAGGTGAGGTCAAGGAAGTTTTGAGAAGTGAGGAATTTTTCATTTTCCTCATTAAGAGCTCTAACAAAGCGGTAGATTGTTGTCACATGTGATGGAAGAAGGAATTAGCTCTTTGGTTTGATGCTCATGTGAATAAATTGATCCACAAGATAGCAATCGGTTTGGATAGGTTTGTTTTTAACAAGGCAGAACAAGAAGGCTAGATTTTTTTGAGACACTTTCTCATTACCATCACCTCTAGTATTTACGGAAAAGGTGATGATATGATGGAGTATCCAAAAGGGAGGGTTTTGATGTATTTGCGAGGAAAGTTTTTAGGTCATGTTTGGTCTCAATTGAAATTTCAGACCAAAACTCAGAATACATTATGTCAACTACGAAGAAAATGAATGGGATATTTTCTTCGACTTGAAGGTTAAAGAAGTTTGACAATTGCTCAAAGGTAATGAAATAAGGATCCCCGAAAGCATGAAATACCAATCCATATTGCCCGGCTCATGATTCTACTTTATGACTTAGTGTCACCGTGCACATGAATTCCCTTACGACTTCCTCATAACAGGGTTCATCCCGAAAGATGAACTCGTTCCATCCCAAGTTAGAGAGGAATGCTCGTATTTCATCGTTGATCCCAAAGGTCTCCATTAGAAAGGTAGATGGTATTTTGTTTGGGAGGATGATTGTGGAAGAGTTGGCTTTGGAACATTCCTTCTCCTCCTTTATGATTCCTTTCATAAGGACTGGAGGTGCATATGGTTGGACTACTGCCTTACCCTTCTCTGCTCGAGAAATCTTATTAGGAGCCATTGAGAAAGTAGAGAGACTTGGAGAATTTAGAGAATTTAGAAATAGATAATTAATTTGAAGTAGAATGAAGTGATAAAAATTACTATTTATGAGGGTTTACATAGTCATTTGAAGGGCATAAAAATGGTTAGAAACTGCTAGAATTAGAGTAAAGAAGAGTTGAAAACGGTTGGCAATCAAATCACTTAATTGTGTGGCAGTTACTATATTTTGCGACCGTTAAATGCATAGTCACGACCGCTAATTCTGAAAAATGTACGTAATGGACACAAAATCCTTGGGAATCGGCACATCCAGCAATAAAAAATTTGAAAATTTGACTAAATTTGTGGTAGAGAATAAAATTCGCAACTGCGAATTGACATTTGTCAGCGGGGTGATATGATCCTTTAATTTGTGACCGTGAGTCAAGGATAGCGATTGTGAATTATAAGGTAAAAAGGATAATCATGAAAAAAGTAAAATTTGATGATTCAAGTTGTGATCCACTTAATTTATTGGTGCTTAATTTATGCAATTTGACTTGTAAAAGCACAATTGCATTTAAATTTAAGATATCTAAGGATAAATATCACATACAACTAAGCATATAAGAATCAAACAAAAGATCAAGCTCTTCACTTTAGGGAGCTTCCATTAAGCATTCCTAATTCTCTCTTAATGAAGTTCAATCTTTCTTCATTTAGAGGTTTAGTGAAAATATATGGAAGTTGATAAGTTGTGTCTATAAATTCTAACACAACATCCCTATTTTGGACATGATCTCTAAGAAAATGATGTCTAATGTCTATGTGTTTGCTCTTGGAGTGTTGGATGGGATTCTTAAAGAGATTAATTACACTAGTGTTGTCACATTTGATAGGAATGTGATCAACAACCTTGTCGTAATCCTTTAATTATTGTTACATCTAAAGCACTTAGGTGCAACAACAACCCATAGCTACATACTCAGCTTCAATGGTGGATAAGGCAACTGAAACATGCTTCTTACTAAACCAAGACACTAAGCATTCTCCTATAAATTAGTAAGTTCGAGAAGTACTTTTTCTATATAATAGACTACCAGCGTAATCTCCATATAAGTAACCTATGAGACTAAAAGATGACTCTCTAGGATACCATAGACCTAAGTGTAAAGTGCCATGCAAATATTTAAAAAATCCTTTTGACAACATTTAAATGTGTTTCTTTGGGAGAGGATTGAAATCTAGCACATATGCATACACTAAACATAATATCAAGTATAAAAGAAGTAAGATAAAGTAGAGAACTGATCATACCTTGATATCTCTTTTCATCAATTGTCTTCCCCAATTCATCTTTGTCCAATTTGATGGTACCACTAATGGGTGTTTTTGCTACTTTGCATCCATCCATGCGAAACTTCTTTAGTATGTCCTTCGTGTATTTGGCTTGGTTGATGAAGATCCCTTCTTTGGTTTGCTTGATTTGTAGACCAAGGAAAAACTTGAGTTCTCATAGCATGCTCATCTCGAATTCCCTAGTCATACACTTAGCCAAATTCTTACAAAGAGATTCATTATTAACACCAAAAATGATATCAATAATATAAATTTGTATTATTAGTGTATCATGTTTGTGTCTTTTTACAAATAAAGTTGTGTTCGCTTTTCCCTTTTCGAAATCATTTTTCAAAAGAAATGAACTAAGCCTTTCATACAAAGCTCTTAGAGCTTGTTTCAACCCATATAAGGCTTTATCCAATTTAAAAACATAATTTGGAAAACTATGTGATTCAAAACTAGGAGGTTGTTCAACATAAACTTCCTCCTCAATAACCCCATTTAGAAAAGCACTTTTGACATCCATTTGAAAAAGTTTAAAATTCATATGACATGCATAGGCTAAAAGAATCCTAATGGCCTCTAACCTTGCAATAGGGGCATAAGTTTCATCGTAGTTTATGTCTTCCTCTTTGGTTGCAACCTTTTGTAACCAATCTAGCTTTATTCCTACTGATGAATCCTTGCTCATCTAACTTGTTTCTAAACACCCATTTGCAACCTATAATTGGGTGTTCCTTAGGCATAGGAACAAGTTCCCATACATTATTTCTCTTGAATTGGTTAAGTTCCTTTTGCATAGTAGTCACCCAACTTTCATCATCAGGAGCCTCATCAATTGATTTTGGCTCAAATTGAGAAAGATTTTGGCTCAAATTGAGAAACAAAGGCAATATTATTATTTAAAAGATTAAGTTGAGATTTAGTACTTACACCTTTTGAAGTGTCACCAATAATTAAGTCTTTGGGATGATGCTTGGAGAATCTCTAATCCTTAGGTAGATCTTGACTTGGTAACGTTTATTATTGATGTTATGGATCCTCATCTACTCTTGACGATTCACTTATATCTTTGTCTTCAAATTCCTCTCTTATAGTGTGCTCTAATTTCAATTTTTCAAAGTCACCTATAAGATCATCAATAAAAGAATCTTTCCCAAGATCAAGCTTACTAGATTCATCAAAAACAACATTCATAGATTTTTCAACAACCATAGAACTTTTGTTAAAGACTCTACAGGCCTTGCTTGAGGTGGAATAACCTAAGAATATACCCTCAATTTTTGAGTCAAATTTCCCAATATTATCCTTGGTATTCTATATATGGCAATTGCATCTAACTACT
>CATIWR010100336.1:0-13238 GCA_949677035.1 Omphalea diandra | reverse complement strand
ATAACCAAAAAGTAATGTTAAAGCTAATCAGACTAATTATACAAGTTGAGAATTTAATAATTTAACTGATGATAGATTTAAAAAGATAAATAAAATTTATGCATTAATGTCTAGTTTTCAGATTTTAAAGACAATTTATGCTTATATAAATAATTGAAATCTAATTTAATTAGAGATAGTAAAACTCGGTGACCAGCTGAGTACTATAATTAAATTCTTGAAATTCCATCGCTATTCGCTTAATCATGCAAAATATTAAGTTTCGTTAAAAAGAAATTATGACTGTCAAAGACTATCTCCTGTCTCCTGCATTTTTTTGACAGGTAAAATTTTTCTCATGTTCATGCCTTTGTGGAGATTTCTCGCCTCACAAAAATTTTTTACAAGACAAAATTTTTTAATTTTTTATTATTTTTAATTTATTTTTTAAAAAAATATAATTTATTAAATCATAAAATAAAATAATTTATACTATAAACTAATAAATAAATTAAAATATATAATTTTACACATAAAATATTTATATATAAATTTAGTAAATATAAAATATACATCTATAAATATAAAAATAATAAAAATATATCTAATTTTTTCAAGTTTTCACAGAAATCTATTTTGAGAATTCTCGTGTAGATCCGCATGCCGGTATGGATGTAATTTCCACCTCCGCCTTATGCGGGCAGAGATTTCCTCACACCATCAGAATGGATCCCCACCGAGTGAGAAAATCTGCGTCCCATTGCTATTCCTGGAGAAGGATGACCTCATTTTCGATGACACGTGTATATAGGTCCTGTTGCTGGACATGGACTTGCTTCAGCTGCTTTCGCTACTTGATCCAAATCATTAAATGCGAAACCTATTTTTCAAGTGTAAATCTCGCATTGGTCATCTATCTAAACTGGTCTTAATTATGGACAAAAACTCAAAGTCCATGTGAATGTGTTAGAGAAAGAAATGTTAGTGTTAGCAGTACTACTATAGAAAATTTGATTGATCCTAATTTATGTACTGTTTTTTCCGTTCTATGGTTTTAGAAATGAATTATTATTTTATAATATTTAATATTTTATAATTATTTATGAATATTAATTATTTTTTATCAATTTTATTATTTTTCTCTTTCATAATAATTATTTATTTTATAAAATATATAATAATTTATAAAAATAATATAATTTTTTATTTATATAATAATATTCCTTTAATGACATCTATAATGGAAGAGACAAAGTATACTACTTCAACAGGATAGGAAGAAGAGATGGCTCCATTCACCATTAAAGTTGTTTAGGAGGCATGTTTAATGAAAGTGCCCACTCTTAGCTGTTAACTCATGGCAGTTAGTGAGCATCAATGCTCATTATTCAGACACCCAGTGCCACACAGAGGACGACTGGAATATTTCCACTGGGAAGCATTTAATATTTACTATCTAATTTAATCTTTTTGATAATTATTTTTATTTGGAACTTTGTAAATGTTATATGTGAGTTCTTAATATCACTCCTTTTAAATTAGAAGTTATAAAAAAAAAATTGATCAATTCTATTTGTACCATCAAATTTATTTATTTGTCACTGTCGAATTTTTTTTTTAAAAAAATGTTTATTAGTTAATCCTGATGGTAGATATTGAAAACACCATGTGATTGGTGGACTTGGATCTTCAACTTGTTTAAAAATATTGAGTGATGTCGGGAATTATTCGCAGAGGGCCTTTTATTAGAGGATGTGGACCCAAGTGCGGCCCATTTTTCTCATTAGGAGCAGAATAACTATTATCACTTAATCAGCTTTTAATTAAAAGATTATCATTTCCATGCAGAAGCAGGGATTATTTTCCAGTTCCTGTCTGCTTGCTTCCACTTTTTCTTCAAATTCCCCTTCCTATTTGTTTTATTTATCTAGATGACATCATGGCTAGTTTTCATACATTATACCATTTATTTTTAAACTGAATTATCAAATTGAATCATTACATTTTGATTAATTCAAGTCATTTCATTTATTTTATTATAATCATGCAAGTTTATAATCAAAGATAAATCAACCCAAATCAACTGATGCTCTGAACCATACACAGTGAACTCAATGGAAGCTAGGATGTTGATATAGTGCAAAGCTGGTTCTGTACAATTTGGATTGTACAATCATAGTAGCCACCACCATAAATAATGCCGTCTCGTAATAAAATTAAAATGCGTAATAATGTCACGTCAAACAAAAATGCACAATAATGTAAAAATTCTCAACATCATTAGAACAATTATGGGGGCCAGTTAAGGATCGAATAATTCAAAAAAGGTTGGGTTTAAAGCAGTTATTGATGACCAATTGGCCATTGACCATGTAAATCATGGATGTTTTGTCTCATTTCTCATTTAGTAGCTGCATATTTAAAAGCTCAATTTGATTATCCCTTTATTTTTCATCTTAGAACAAGATGATAATACGAATTAAATTAATTTAACAGATATTACCAGACTTATCTTCAATTCAAATATTCTCATATCATATTTATAATTCATCTATAATTCAATTCAACTATCTTTGGGCTAATAATTTACTAGTCTGAATACTTATTTTATAATATAAAATGTTAAAAATTCAAATCTTTCTTATTTTTTATATAAGCTAAAAATATAAATTTTAATTCAATTCATTCCAATCCAATTCAATTTTGCAAACAGCGAAAAACTCTTGTTCCAGCCAAACCAAATCAATAAACTATTCCTGGCAAATCTATGCTTCCACTGGACTTTTCTGGTTTACGTTACAGCATCGGTTGTTGACACTTTCGAGGTTCTCCCACCTGTTCGTGCGATGGGCTACCTCCTTTGCCAGTTTCTGGTTTTCAATGTTCAAGCTGGTACAACGATGATGTATTTGATGCCAAAATACGAGCAGTATTACATTTTATTTTTGTGATATTATTGTGACCCTGTACTTCTTATCTCTTCAATAAAATTTTTTTATTTTATTCTTTATCTCTTTAATAAAATTTTCTATTTTATTTAGAAAATTAAAAACCCGTCGGTCCAAAAATTTTATAATCAATATTATATTCAATTTCCTTCTTTATTATTAATATTATTATTTTCTATTGCCGTGCACACATGCACGCCCTAAAATGACAAACAATCAGAGGGATTCCTTCATCAGTTACCACCATAACCACAAAACTTTCTGTATGACAGAGTTAAAGAGAGGTCAAACTAATGTATGATAACTGATCAGTTCAGTGACAAGAAGTAAATAATAATTCCTGCTGCTGCTGCTTTCTTTGAGGTTTAATCTTTTACTCTTGAGATTTTCTGTAAAACCAAAATATTCAAGCAAACTGAAAAATAATGGTATTCAATTGAAAATTCCCTGCAAAATATATCTCATACTACTCTCCCTTTTTTTTTTTTTTTTTTTCTTTTTATCTTTTCTCCTCTATTTTTTTGACATTTTTCTTTAATCCAAGAAAAGACCAAAAAAACCTGGAACATACTGTCTCACAAAACCAAAAAAAAAAAATTAAAAATAAAAAAAATTTAACCAATATTTTTTCGTCTCCCCGCTGCTTTGTCTCTATCTGTTTAAGAGATCTAATATTTAACAGCTGTGATTCTTATTTTCAGGCCAAGAGCATGAAACGTTTGTTTTCTTCTTTTTCTTGATTTGCCCCCATTCTCCAGCCATGAACCAACTTATTAAATTCCTCATACTCCTCTTCTGCATCTCCCATTGTTCTCTTCTTCCCTCGCTGCCCCTGTTTTTTTTTTTTTTTTTTTTGGTATCTTCTTTGGCATCACCTCCATAGACACACCAAAGGTCCAGTTTTTTAAAAATTCAAAGTGGTCCTGTGTAAATATCCAACTTCCATTTACTACTACAAGCTACACTTCTTCCCATGGTCTATTTAGCTTCCTCCTTTTGGCATCAGGAGTATTTTGTGAAGAATTTGCACATGACCCAACAGTTGTGTCATCACTTCCATAGCTCAAGCATGCTGCATCCAACACCCCAATTGGACTTCGCGGCACAGATAGGATTGAAGCATTTGCATCATTAACAGACCCTCCAATCAATGACATATCATGAATTAGTCTCATACACTTCAGCACCCTCTCCTGTAAACACCAAATTTGTAAATGTATCTTTTTATTTATTTTTTTATTTTTTTTGGGAGTTAAATTAGACTCCACATAAGGTTTCAAGTCACAATTTTGCAGTTTTAGATATAATTCAATATTATTGAGGCAACCCTCGTTGATTATAAATGCACCAATGGAAAAAATCATAGTTGGTTATGTAATAACATGCCTCAATTGATCACATAAAGGGCAAACTCTGAAGGATATATGACCAAAAGCAAAAACCATCATTTATGAACTTCCTTTTATTGGTTTTGGGCCACTAAGGCACAAATTTACCTTTTGAACATGTTGAGTGATAAGAGAAATGGCTTGCTCAGCTTCCACTGTTTTGATTTTCCCCACAACAGCTATTGCCACTGCTGCTGCAATCTCAGAAGGCCTAAATTCCAAGAAGTCAATCCCTGCATTGAATTCCCACCCACCAAAAACATCGGCAACCCTGTCAAATTTCTTAATCACAACTGTTACACCTGCGGAGAGAAATTATTATAGACTAGTACAATAGTAAATGTGTGTGAGGGAAAAAAAAAGACCTTCAATTGTGCTTAATATGTGCTGGATCGATTGCAAGATTAAAGATCTAGGTGGGGTTTCAACATTATTGATCTTGTTAAGGAAATAGTCTATGAAAGAGAAAGGTGTAATTGTTTGCATTCTCCAATTCAAGGTGCTTAGCACAAGAAGTTCCATTCTTTGGATGGTTTTCGCTTCAAATACAAATTTCGATTCACCAACCTGTTAAAATTATCATAGTTAGAACTAATTAGACCAAAAACAAAAACGTAACTAGCAATTAACGCAAACACAAAATTCTCTTCTCATGGATCCTCACCTGCAAATCTAGGGAAAGTGGGACTTCAGTCTCTTCCATTTTGGCTGCAATAGACAAACATGCCACAGCCAGCAGCTGCATCATCCAAGATTTACCCTTCTGCAGATGCAATCAAAAGAAAATTTTGAGCAATATAAGAACTGAATCACAAAATATCAGATAAGAAATGTATTAGAGTATATAATTTTCAACTTACAGGTAATTCGTAGGCAGAGAGAAATCTATCCAAGTAGTTTATTGATAAATAAGCACAAAGTGGTCCAAAACCAAAATGGGTATGAACCTGTTGAGTGTTGAGCCAACAAGACTATTAGCATCATTAACCATCAATTGAGCTCCACAGAGAAAAATTGCACAACACATATTATTAATGGCGTTTGGCATGAGACTAATCAAAGGAGAGAGAGAAAATCAAAGTGAGACAAAAATATGCAAATCAGACTGATCAACGGAAAGAGGATAAAAAGCAAAGATAAAATATGTACAAATAATTCCATACAGAAGAGAAAACACAAAGAACACAGAAACACAATTAACAAATCAGCATCTGGCCCCGAAAAAGGAGAAAAGGAGGGAACCCACCCAGCTCATTTCAGATTGAGCAAACGTGAAGACTAAAAAAAATCCCTACCAAAAAGAGCACAGAACCACACGGGGCGCAAACTACACATTTAATATAACACCAATATCAAAGAGCCTCAAGCACAACTAGTACTTGCCCAAATAGTGAAAATTAATCGAAATGCAATGTTAAACCAAATCCAGCTCTAGAAAAAACTGAATCTTGATAAAGCTCCAATGGTAATTTCCTTAACTTAAAAAAATGTCTTTTCCTTTCATAAAACTAATGAAACCCAACCATGTTTCATTCATCCAGGAAAAACCCAAAATCCCATTTTTTGAGAAACTAATCCAACAAGAACCTTACTGAGTGAAACCTTTACAAAGAAACATTCTTTCATCGACCATTCACTGTAAGAGTGAAAACCCTATAAGGAAACATTCTTTCATCAACCATAAAAAGGGCAACTACAAGAGATTCATAGTATGTGATAAAACATGCCAAACAAGATAACTACATATAAAAAACCCACCTTTCCTATCCAATCGATAGTCTCTTTTCTAGCCCCCAAATCCAAATCCCCACTCCTCAGCCTCTTTAAGTAATCCCCATGAGGCAAATGCTGGCATTCTTTCTTAACCATTAGAGACAAACACTCTTCACTCTGCATTGGCAAGCCACCCCCACCAATGGTCCCGTCTTGATGGTGGGTTCGATGATTCCTATGATGCCAAGTAGCCTCAAACTCGTCCACCACCGCACCAAGGCAATCGTTATCATCGAAAATACTACCATTATCCTCAGCACAAAGAAGGCTCGAAACAGCACAGTCAAAACTGGGTGCCATTAAAACCTCTCCAAAAATAAAAAAGAAAAAGAACAAAACTTTATGCTTCCGCGTATCTAAACGATGAAGTTCATTAAACAGAAAATGGCAATTAAAACTTCGGCTTTTAATGTGTATTCATATGGACTTAAGATGAAAGAACTTATTTTTTTTTGCATCAAGGAGTTAAAGAACAACAAATGATGGTCTTCTACTCTTCTTTAAGACTACAAAAGAAACAAAAAACCAATATGTATTAAAGCAGTTTCCTTCTCTCCCTCTCTCTCTCTCTCTTTCAAAGTTGGGGGCTGAAAAGCAGGGGTATGTGAAGGAAATGAATGCCTCTTTTTAGGGCAAAAGGCAGAGAGAGAGAGAGAGGAGGCGAAGGAGTTCACTATGGAAATGGGAAAAGAAAGGAAACTGTGAGTGCAAAATATACAGAAGAAGAGAAGGGCAAATACAAGAATTTGTGGAGAGAGAGAGAATCGGGTCTGTATCTGTACAAAGGATGGCTTACGCTATGGGTGTTGAAACACCTTTTCAACCCCATTAACAGGGTTGTACGTGGAAACTGTTGTTGGGCTTGGGCTGTAAAATACTCTTTTTTAAAAAAAAAGAACTTGGGCTATAAAATACTAAAATATGTTTTTTTATTTTAGAGGTATGTACTGCCTAGTAATATTATGACTGCAATTTCTCTTTTTTTATTTTTCTTTTACTGCAATAAAAAACTGTCTATATAAATTCTATTTTCTGCTATCTTTACAAAGTTTACGTATTGATATTGAGTTTAATATATATTGTTTGTGACCTCATATTTTAAATTACTGAGTTGTCTCACAATTATTCTCTGTTCATGTTCATGGAGTTTTTTATAAATTCGAAAAAACTACTTTTTTTATATGCTTACCTTTTCTTCTATTTAGTGTTTGTGAAAATAATGAATATTATTCCTTTTTTGCTAACTTAAAAAAATTTGTGAAGTGCAATAATTGTAAATTAAGAGGATCGGGTTCTGTTTTAGGAGATAAGAAGAAATTACTGTTAAATTTCTTATTTTCATTATTGTAAAACAAAAATTTGATCACAATAATATAATATCACACGTGTAATATATATATATATATATATATATAGTAATTATGAGGCTGGCTAGGAGTGGAATGTTGTACTGTTTCCTAGTAAATGATGTGAAAAGAGAAATCAAATGTTGAATTATCTGTTTTATGATTGATCAGAGATCATTACGGATATAGTATTTAATTTTCCTTAACATTGATTTAACATTTCCATTCCTGTTATTTAAGCGTAATTTTTGCCCTCATTAGTATGGTCTCATTTGACTCTCAATTATTATATTGTATCTAATTAAATTTTAAAATAAATTATTCAGTTTATTAATTCTAATTTTTTTTTTTTTAAAAAGCCCTTTGGACTTAGTAAACCAACATGTGTTATTCACAATAAAAAACTCAAGAACATAACAAAAGAGAGAGAAATATTATGAAAAAAATTAGAATTTGTGTGTTGTATGGTATGATTAGAATAATTTAAAAATTAAAATTTTAATTAATTAATTAATTAAAAATTAAGATATAAATAATGATTAAAATTTAATTATTATTTTATAAAAAAGTTATTATCAAGTAAATAAAATTTTTAAAATTTATAATTATGTATAAAATTAGTTCTAATAAAAATTATTTATTAATATATACATTCAATTTTATGTGATATAGATTCAAGAGAAAATTTATTAAACTTTAAAGAAATAATTCTTGATAATCAATCAAACAAATAATATTAAATATTTTATAATAAAAAATAAAATGAATAGATAATAACAAATTATATATACATATATGAGAAAATTATAATAAAAGATTATTTATTGATTCATACTTTTAATCTTTGTAATATAATTTTAAGAGAGTAATTATTAATTTTGAATGAAGTAATTTTTTGATAATATATTACACTATCATTTATCTTTATATACATTAAATTTTAAACAATTAATGAAATTAATTTAAAATTTAGCTTACTGCTTGAAATTTGCACTTTAAGATATACAAATAGTTTAAAATTTTTACTTTTTAAGATTGTCTAATTTTTTATTCAAAATATTTTTGCTTTTTTGTTTATAATTTTTACTTTTTAGATTTTTTTATTTTCATGTTCATAATTTTTATATGATATTGGTTTTTTTTTTTAGAATTTGTTACTTTTAAATTTTTTAATTTCCAATTTAGAAATTTTTTTTATTATGGTAGTTGAGCGTTCTAATTTTCTATTTATAAATATTTTTTATATGATAATTTTTTATAACATAATGTAAAATAATGACATATGATTGTATCATACATAATTATTAGACAAATGGCAATGAATAGATTATAACTAACTTTGAAATTGAAATCAGTAATATATATTGATATTGATAGATTTAAACCTCAATTTCTTCAAACACTACTTACTTTTCTCTAGACCTACATCAATTATTCTAGAATAATAATCAAGTAAAAATAATAATATGTGATTGTATTATACATAATTATTAGACAAATGACAAGAATAGATTATAAAAAACTTTGGAATTGAAATTAGTAATATATATTGATACTAATTGATTTAAACCTTAATTTCTTCAAACACTACTTACTTTATCTAGAACTGCATCAATTATTCTAGAATGATAATCAAGTATATTTATTTGTATAAAAATACTCTTTTTTAAATTAAAGTAATATTTCAAGCGATCAATTTAACAATTTGCACGAATGGATTAGAGAGAGTTAAATAATAGAATGTAAATGGAGGTTAATGAATTAACCTCGTTTGTGGATTTTTTTACGACGTAAATGATAGCAAATTGAGGTTAATAATTTACATCTATTTATTTTCTAATGTTTATTTTGTTAGCCCCAAATTGAAGGTTAAAGGACTAAATGGAATGATTTTTAAGTAATTTACATTTATTAACCTCATTAAAAAAGAAAAAATTCTTAAATAAAGTGAAGTTAATTAACTTCATTTGTACTTCATTTCATATCTTTCTTTTACTTGTTATAATTTCTTTTTTCAACCTATAATACTTAAGATAAAATTTTAAAAATAAAATTGTCACTATTAAGATAAAATTTTTAAAATAAAATTGTCACTATTTTAACAAGAGATAAATAAACTCCAATGATAAATACAAGTAGAAAGAAAAACTAAAATGAATATTGATTTATAGTAAATATGCCTTTTATTAAGTCTAATGATTCTCATGGTTAAAAATTCTAAAATAAAATTAACTATAAACATAAAAGACAAGCTTATTATCTTTAATATAATTTGGTTATCAAATTCAAACAAAGCAAAAGAAAATTTAGTTTAAAACCAATTCTAATTAAAAATTTTAATTTTAAATAAATATTTATTATTTATCAAATAATTATATTAGTAGCATAATATTTTTAAAAGTTATAATATTTTTTTATTTTATTATATAAGAATACATTAATCATTAAATATTTACTTTCCTCACTTGAACAAAAACATAAAAAGATTAATGATGTTGAAGATTTTTATATAAAAATAATTTAAAAAGTTTAATAATATAGAAATTTTTTCACATTTATTTTATTTAGAGGAGGCATTATTAGATGTATAATTTTTAAAATGAAATATTTTTTTCTCAAATTTAAAATCAATTTTGAACTTAATTACATCAAACGTTATAATTAAAGAAACATATTGAATTTTTTCCTTTTATTTTTTTTTGAACATGAATTTTTTTTTACTCTTTATCCTATATTTAGGAAATTATTTAGGAAAAAAAGAAAATAAAGAGAAAAATAAAATTTATTTTTCTTCTTGTATTTTCCCTCTTTATATTTAGATAAAGAAAAAAAGAAAAAAAATTTATTTTAACTCTTTTAATAGATAAGTATTAAGGGTAAAAATATAAATTTATCATAATTATCTTTAATTATCATATTTTTAGAAAAAATAAAAAGAATAGAATAAGAATTATTTTATTATTTTTCTTTTATTCTCAAACAATGAAAACTTATAATTTTTTATTTTCTACCATTATTTTCCTTACTTCTTATTTTACTTCATTCTCTCCATTCTTCTTTATTCAAAGATGAAGAGAGAATTGCTATATATATATATATATAATAAAATTATTTTTTTATTTTCTTTTTTTCTTAAACAATCTCCTAAAAATAGGATTAGAAGCAATTATATTATAGTAGTAAAATTTTTAGTAATCAGGTGGAAAATGAAAGGGTAAAAGAGTAAAAAGGGGCATGATAAGAACCGACCAAGGGGCGATAAATTTGTCTTTTTGTTTTCCCGTGGTGACACCTGTGCTCCTATTCAGTGGAAACATCCGTTTCTTGCAGAATTACAATTATGACTTACTGTACTTTTTTTGGGTTCTTGGCCTTTCTCACACTTACTTTTGTACCATTCTACAGAGACCAACAAAAATTATTAAAGTTTTCAGTTATCAAAAAAAAAAAAAAAAACCTATGTCATCTCTGTTCATTAGGGTTTGATTTTTTTTTTTTTTTTTAAAAAACGTTGTTCATTAGTCTTAAGATACATTATGAGGCCACGTTTAACCATTTGACTCTATAAAAATCACTTTAGAAGGCTTGAAATTATAGAGTGGTGAAGTAAGGACTTCTGACCTTTTTGGTATGGGTTTATGGCTGTTCACCTATATTGGGATTTTTTTTTTTTTTTTGGGTGGTTTAGATCCACAATTAAATTTGGTTACCTAAAACGTCGCGGTTAGTGTTTTTGTCAACTTTTCTACAAGGAGAAATGCTAGCGATAACTTTTTATCAATGCTTTTTTAATACTCATCGTTTGATTTTAAAATATAAATATTTTTTTGAAAAAATGTAATGATTATTTATTATGTTAGATAATTAGTTAACATTTAAATATCACTTTTAACTTTTTTTTAAGAATTAAAGATGATATTATTAAGAAGCAAGCAAATCAAATCAATTTTAACTGTTATAATAGATAATTTTAAATTTTTTAAGATTAAAAAATAATACAGATCAATCAAATAATAAATATTTTAACTATTATAATAGAAGATATTTAAATTTTTAAAATTAAAAGATAATGTAGTTGAAATGAATGGTGAGTACTAGAGGAGAGTGTCAATAACTAGTATTTTAAAAATTGGATTGACTTTTTAAACCAAATAAATTTGATAAGTAGATTATTAATCAATTCGATTAGTTTTGAGATAGTTTTTAAAATTATTTTTTATTTAAATTTTTTCTAAGTTTTAGAATTATTGTAATCATATTTTTTATTTATTGTTAAATCAATTATATCAAATCAAATTGATTAAATTAATATATTTAAAAACTAATTCACTAATAGATTTATTGATATAATTAAAAAAACTATTAATAACCAAGTATTGCTAGCATTTCTCTACTATGAGCGAGCGTTTGATTGTCGGATTACTGAATGAAAATGGTTCAAAAATATTAAATTTTTGTGTTTGGTTTATACGAGAATTTTATATTTCCATAAAAGTTAAATTTCTAAATATGTAAGTTATAATTTTTACTTATTCATTGACATGAGAAAGTACTTTCTTACTTCAATGGGTGAGAAAGTTACTTCCCATGTCTATTATAAATAATATAATTATGCATAAACAATTATATCATTAATTATTATAATATATGAACATATATAAATTTTATATGTAATTTTATTTACTAAACCAAAACTAAATTATTGGAAGTTGGAGTCTTTTATTATTTATTAAGTAATTAGATATTTTTAATTTTATTATCATGAAACTGTACATTTGAATGTTTATCTTAGCTAATTTGAATGTTTATCTTATCTAACTAGCATATTTAATAAAATCTATTTGATAAAATTTGAAGATTATACATATCTCATATTGAGTTGATCATCATGATAAATTTATAATTAATTAGTTCTTTGAATAATATTTATATTTTATACTAAAGTTATCACTATAATAAAACTTATTGTACGAATATATAAATTAATTAAATGAATATCCAATTGCATTAGCTATATAATAGTAATCTGAATTAAGATTTTTTAACTTTTCTAAGTATAAACCAAAAACGTCAATTTTAAATTGTAAAAAAAATCTTATATCTAACAAAAACATAAAAATTTTACATTTTTAAAATTACTTTTCTAAAATTTCACTTTTTAATAATGTGATTTCAAACAAGAATATCAAATTCCGGCAACCAAACTCTACATAAATGTTTTGAAGGTTATCATTCTCTTTCTAAAAATCACATATTTTCTCTCTAAAAATCAACCGATAGCTCATCTATTGTCTTATGTGGATGGCCATTTTGATCAGTGACAACTCTTCCTTCTTATTTTTTTTTTATTATCAATTTTAAAAGTTTTTTTTTTATCTAACTAGTAAATACCGTTCATAAAAATTTCTCACTTAACATCTAACAAATATATGTTTGATAAATTATACAAAAAATTAGTTGATAGTAAATATAACTCTAATAAATTGTGATTTTGATTAACTCATATTTAGAGTTTTTTCTAAACCTTTACAATAATATAAAAAAAAAAGTCAAAATTATATGTATTTCATCATTATTTTAAATTTTTATTATTAAACTATATTAACTATAAATTATAATATTTTAAATTTAAAATATTTATTTTATATTATTATAAATAAGTTTATAAAATGGTGTATGCAAAATATTTTAATTACTATATATATATATATATATATATATATATATATATATATATATATATATATATATATATATATATATATTGGCTCTCACACAGAGAAATAATAATTTTATATATAATA
>CATIWR010100287.1:0-24891 GCA_949677035.1 Omphalea diandra | reverse complement strand
AAGTATCACCCAAAGGACTTAATCATTGGTGATACTTCTAAGGGTGTAAGTACTAGATCTCAGGTTTTAGATAATAATATTGCATTTGTTTCTCAACTTGAGCCAAAGTCAATTGACGAGGCTCTTGATGATGAGAGTTAGGTACTTGTTATGCAAGAAGAACTCAATCAATTTAAGAGAAACAAGACATGGAAACTTATCCCTAGGCCTAAATAACACTCAATTATAGGTTATAAGTGGGTGTTTAGAAACAAGTTAGATGAGCAAGGTTTCATTTCAAGAATAAAGCTAGATTGGTTGTCAAAGGGTACAACCAAGAGGAAAGAACAAATTATGATAAGAACTTTGAACCCATTGCAAGATTAGAGGCCAATAGGATTCTCTTAGCATTTGCATGTCATATGAATGTCAAACTTTTTCAAATGGATGTGAAAAGTGCATTTTTAAATAGTATTATAGAGGAGGAAGTCTATGTTGAACAACCTTCTGGTTTTGAGTCACATTATTTTTCCAAATCATGTTTTTAAATTAAACAAAGTCTTATATGGTTTGAAACAAGCTCCAAGAGCTTAGTATGAAAGACTTAGATCATTTCTCTTAAAAAATGATTTTGAGAAAGGAAAGGTGGACACCATACTTTTTGTCAAAAAACACAAGCATGATACATTAATCGTTCAAATATATGCTGATGATATTATCCTTGGTGCTACTAATGAATCTTTTTGTGAGGATTTTGCTAAGTGTATGACTAGAGAATTTGAAATGAGCATGATGGGAGAGCTCAAGTTCTTTCTCGGTCTATAAATCAAGCAATCTAAGGAAGGGATCTTCATCAACCAAGCCAAGTATATAAAGGAAATATTAAAGAAATTTGAAATGGATGGTTGTAAAGTAGCTAAAACTCCAATGAGTTGTACCATCAAATTAGATAAGGATGAATAGGGTAAAAAGGTAGATGAAAAGAGATATTAAGGTATGATCAAATCTCCACTTTATCTTACTGCTTCTAGGCTGGATATCATGTTTATTGTTTGCATGTGTGCTAGGTTCCAATTCTCTCCTAGAGAATCTCATTTGAATGCTATTAAAAGGATCTTTAAGTATTTGCATGGCACAATACTCATAGGGTTATGGTATCCTAGGAATTCTTCATTTAGTCTTATAGGGTATTCAAATGCAGATTATGTTGGTAGCTTGTTAGATGGAAAAAGCACTTCTGGGACTTGCCAATTCATAGGTGAATGCCTAGTTTCATGGTTTAGTAAAAAGCAAGTATCGGTTGCCTTATCCACTGCGGAAGCCGAGTATGTGGCGGCAGGTTGTTGTTGCACCCAAGTTCTTTAGATGAAATAACAATTGAAGGATTTTGGCAAAGTAGTTGATCACATTCCCATTAAATGTGATAACACAAGTGTTATTAATCTCTCTAAAAATCCCATCCAACACTCTAGGAGCAAGCACATAGACATTATACATCATTTTCTTAGAGATCATGTGCAAAAGGGTGATGTTGTGTTAGAATTCATTGACACATATCATCAACTTGCAGATATTTTCACTAAACCTCTAAATGAAAAAAGGATGAACTTCATTAAGAGAGAATTGGGAATGCTTAATGGAAGCTCCCTAAAGTTCAAATTTTGATCTTATGATTGATTGTTATATGTGTTATGCATGAGTGATGATTGTATGAACAGTTTTATTATTTATTTCTAGTGAATCACATATTTTCAAAAGTTTTTATTCTTATCCTTGCTGACTCATAATTCGCGGTCACTATTCATTATTCACAATTGCGAATTACAAGTTAATTTCACCTGGCTGTCAAATGTCAATTTGCGGTCGTGAAATTTGCGCTCCACCGCGAATTTTGGTCAGTTTTTCAAAAATATGACTGTTAACGTGCCTTTTCTCGAGGAAAATTTGTCTGTTACTCACATTTTCCAGAATTCGTGGTCACGACTCATGAATTCACGGATGCGAATTAGAGTAACCGCTTAGTCAATTAAGTGATTTGATTGTCAACCGTTTCCTCTCTTTATTTAATTCATTTCTAGCCATTTATGACCGTTTTCACACCCCTTCAAGACTATAAATACCCCCTTCAACAGTGTTTTCATCACTTCACTACCAAACACTCTTTCTCTCTCTAAAAATCTCTCAAGCCCTCTTCCTCTCTTGCTATGGCTTCCAAGAAATTCTCGAAGGCTGACAAGGGCAAGGTTGTGGCTCAACCCTCTGCACCTCATGCCCTTCATCTCATAAAGGAAATCACCAAGGATGAAAACGAAAGATTCAAGGCGAACTCTTCTAAAGTAATTCTCCCAAACAAGATTCTATCAACATTCATGCTGGAGACTTTGGGCATCAATACGGAGATTAGAGCCTTTCTCTCAAACTTAGGATGGAATGAGTTCATCTTTCGAGATGAACTCGGATACAAAGAAGTCGTACGTGAATTTATGTGCACTATGTAACTAAGCCAAAAATTCGATTCAAGACCTGACCAATACGGGTTAGTGTTTCGAGCCTTTGGCCACCCTTTCTTTATTACCTTTGACCAATTATCTTCCCTTTTTAACTTACAAGTCAGAGAACACATTCCCTTCATCATCTCCGCACTTGACGTTATCCACTCTGAATTTTGGTTGGAGATTTCTATTGAAACCAAACACGACCCCCGCTCTTCTCTAACCAAACACATCAAAACCCTACCCTTGTAGATCCTTCATCGCATCATCACCTTCTCCGTCAATGCAATAGGTGATGGTAATGGGAAGGTTTCTAAAAAGACTTGGCATTTTTGTTTTGTCTTATCAAAAACCAACCCATCCAAACAGGTCATTACCTTGTGGATCAATTGATCCATATGAGTACAAAACCCAAAAGCCAGTTTCTCTTGCCCTCCCACATAACAGCCATCTACCATTTTGTTGGAGCACTTGATGAGGAGAAAGAGAAATTCCTCACCAAGAAGCTCCTTCCTTCTCAAAACTTTCTAGACCTAACCTATCTCATAAACGCCAAGGCAATACATCTAGACACATACAACTATACCCTTGGTGCAATAAGAGCGAAGAAGATGAAAACCTCCCAAGCTTCCAAGCGAAAGAGGCTTCAAATTGAAGAAGGAAACATACAAGTCCCTTCTTCTCAACCAAAAGCTAAGACAAAGTTGTCCCTTGCCACCATTGGTTGCAAGTTGGACAAGTTAATGAGGATGATGAAGATAAGGTTCTTCTTCCTTTCACATCTTCACAGTGATATGGTGGTTCTCCAAGAGAAACTAGGAGTTCCTCCTTGCCATCTTCCGAACTTCACTGAATTTGAAGATACGCAAGATAGCGATGGCAACGAAGACAATGTTGAGGATGGGGACGAAGCCGAGAGAGCACAACAAGCACCAGAGACACCATCTTCCAAAGATAATTCTCCATTACACTATATTAGGGATCTTTTGTATTTGTTTTTCATTTTCCTTATTTTTTTTAACAAATATTGTGATCCCACAGTTATGAATATATAAAAATTATTTCTTTGCAAACATTGTTATCTTATATTATTAATGTTATTCTCTTATCCATTGCATTATGTTTACTCCTTATGAATACTTATGCATGAATCTTTTTTTTCCCTTATGTACCCTTTTTTTTTATCTTGCCAAAGGGGGAGAGATTGTGAAAATCTAAAATTAAGAGGGAGAAAATAATAACTTAAAAAACTATAGCATAACTTGAGGGGGAGCAACATACTTATTGCTTTTATCAAATTCACCTTTGATTGAATGAATGATATACTTAGCAAATTTTGTAATAAGCATTCATTGAATCATATTACAATCCAACTTCACTTTCCTGCATCATTTTCACTTTAGGATCAATCTAAATTGTCAAAATCAAAAAGGGGAAGATTATTGGACTAGGGTGGTTAATCCTAAGTCTTGGACCTCTTTTGATCTTGACAAAGGGGATTAATCAATTTTAATATTTCATATTAAGTGTTGTTTTGCAGTTTTTAGTTAGTCTTTTCATTGAAAGTTGTATAAAGTTAAAAAAATCTCCAAAGTAAGCAAGTACTCTCTAATTTGCAACCGCAACTTGATAAATCGCGACCACGAACTAGACAAAAATAGGTTGACAAAATGGACAGACGTATTCGCGGGCCACTTCTATGCCGCGACCAATTCAAAGAAAGGAAAGTCAGAGTCATAGACGAATTCGCGGTGTAAGCCTTGCCTCAGTCGCGACCATGAATTTTAAAGTAACTCAAGATACAATCAAGTCCATAATCACAGCTTGACAAGTGTCCCAGGTAATCGTTGGAAGTCAAAAATCGCAATGAGAACTTGTTGGTAGCAATCGCAAACCCAAAAGAAGAAGATGAATACTTTTAGTAGATGAATTTGCGTCCTCAGTCGCGTCCTATACAAGATAAATCGCGTTGCTATTTTTAAGAGCAAGTGAAAAGCAATAACTATATTTTCCTAGTGAACTAATCAGAAGCTGCCACGTGGACTAGCCATTAGACACAAACGGGGTTTTCCTTATGGAATTTAGATTTCACGACCGCTAACGAGTAGTAACGACCGCAAATTAAGACTATCAATCATTTAATATGAAAATTTGTCTAGTACACTTTGATGATTTTGTACCAATTTTATTGCAACGTCTCTTTGGCGGGTAGAGGCTACAAATACCTCACCAAATAAATGTAAATGTAAGAGAATTGATAACTTTGTACCCAAACTCTTGCAATTTTGCTACTCACTCTTTTCTATTCTTTAAATCATTATTGGGTGTGAGCATAAACATCAATTGTAATAGGTTATAGTGTGAGTCTGTCAAAACACTAAGAGAGGTTATTGTGTGAGCCTGTTAAAACACAAGTGTATAGGTTATTGTGTAAGACTTAAAACACAAGTGTATAGGCTGTTGTGTGATCATTCAAAACACAAGTGTAAAAGTTTGGTGTAAGCTTGAAAACACCTTTGAAAGATAGTGGAACACCCAATTTCTAATAATTAGGGAGTGGACATAGGGTTGTTTATACCCGAATCACTATAAATTATGTATTTCTTTCCTACTCATTTCTCTTCTCTCTTCCCAATTTTAATTTTTATACACCAATTCAACCTCACCTTCTTGGTGCCTAGGGCCAACACTTATTAAGAAATTAATTTTTCAACAATACAATCTAATTCAATATTTATAGAACTGTGGAAATCCCTTTGGTATGTTAAAGTCCTTCTCAAGATCATTAACATCTAATTCTAAGTTGATTAATTGAAATCTCTTTCTAATTAAAATCCCTAAAATTGCATTATAGTTATTTGAATTTCACTATTAGGTTTGACTCTAATTTAGAGGATTTATATTATCTTATCTCTAGGGGTACATGCAACTCCTTTCAATTGTGTTAAATCTATTTAATAACTTGATTTCTTAATCTAAGTTAAAGAATTGTAAAACAAGAATCAATATTCCGGATATATCAATTCAAGGAGATAAAAAACGAACACAATTGAATTTCATAAATAATGAAAAGATTGTATTATTTAAAGAAAATAACAATTCAAAACTTATCTTAGGGTCTATCATACCCAAGTGCCTAACTAATTTAGTTCATAATGAAATTACTAGCCAACATCAAAATAAAAAAAAATAAAATAGAAAAGTTTTCATGGTAAAACCCTTGTATTCTCTAATTCTCTTCAAGCGTGATGAATGACCAATAATTCTTCTCTTGTTGACAACTTCTTCTCCAGAAAAAAAAATAAAAGACTCTCTCTAAAAAAATAAAATAAACAAAAACACTCTTCTTTTCTTTTCTTTTTTTTTCCCTCCTCTCTCTTAGAATTCTCCTCCTCCTATTTATACTCTTCTTATTCTCATTCAAAATAAGAATAATATACTCCTCCACCAATTAAAAAAAAAAAACTAATGATAAACTCTCTTATTTTGAATAGAACTCGGTGCCTCTAATTCTCCTCTTGTTTTGTACGATATCTTTCTAATTTGAATGAGGATCGGACTTAAATTCTGTGTGAAAAATATCAAAACTGATCCCTAAACTGTTAAATTTTTGTTTGGTCCTTGACCTTCTGAAACTACACAATTTCACTCAAAAAACTCTCATAATTCATCAATAAGCTCTAATTTCTAAGATTTCTTATAAAAATACAAAATACAAGTCAAAATTGAGACATTATCTGGTATTTTTCTCCATATTAGACTCAATTAATAATAAAATTAGTCCTAAAAATACTAAAAATAAAGAAGTATCAACTGTTATCATATTTTTAGCAAGAACCAAAAAAGTTCTAAAGCAAAGAGCATCACAATCAATCTTTGCATTAGCAACTTATAATTTGCATTTAGCCAACCACCATTAGTAGTATATAATTTTTCAGTAGACTTTCATTATATGTGATATGAATTAATCCTTCTTGAATATAATTCATATCAACACTAGAATCAATCATCAGTAGTGGTTAAATGAAAATCATTATTAACAATTAGATTTACCATAACAATCAATTTTTAATAATTTATCTTACAAATTATACTTATAAATTTATCAAGTGATAATTTCTCAATTAACTCAGAAGGTTTAACTAACTCATGGGTGGTAGCACTTGAAGTACTAGCTTGAGAGGCACTAATTTATGTTTGAATAATATTAGAGACCTAACGTTTTAAAATTTCTTGTTTAATCAAATTATTAACAATTTGGGTTAAATGAAAATCATTATTAACAATTCGATTTACTATGACAATTTGTTTTTGATAATTTATCTTAGAAATTATACTTATAAATTTATCAAGTGATAATTTCTCAGTTAACTCAGAAGGTTTAACGAACTCATGGGTGGTAGCACTAGAAGTACTAGCTTGAGAGGCACTAATTTGGGTTTGAATAATATTAGAGACTTGACATTTTAAAATCTCACGTTTAATAAAATTATTTTCAATTTTTAGTTTTAAAATACCCTTATTAATATTTCTAATCTCTTTTAGTAAATCAATAATAGTAGGAGTAGAATAAACTTTTTTTTATCAAATCTTTTGAAAAAATCATCTAAATTATAACTTCTAAATTTATCTTTAGAAGGATGTCCTACAAAAATAATCTTTTTTAATTTTAATGAATACTCTTTTTGAGTTTCTTCATTTTCAATTTTTTTTATAGCATCAAATAAAAGTTAAGTATCCTTAGAAATCATATTTATAATTTTTATATTACAAACACATGAGTCTTTACAATCACATATCTTTTCATATTCAAAAAAAAAAAAAAAAAACTTCTTTACTTGAAAATTGGACAATAATAGGATCATTAGCAAGGTACTCATTTCACTTTCAGATTCAAAGTTATTGTCGTATAACAAAAGATTAATTATTTAATCAAAGCATTATTTTTTTTGTTATAAAACATTGATTCTTATAGTGATCTTCCACATTTATGGCATATTGAAGCAATAGTTTGTTTCTTAGAAGATTTCCTTTTCTTCGATTCCTTATTCTTTAAAGAAGAAGGTTTAGCAATGCTAGACTATAATGAATAAGAGGATGAGCAATAAACTTTTAATAGATTTTATATCTCTTATGGATGGTGTATTTAATTGTAGTATATTGTTGATGAAATCACTTATATGAGTGCGAAGTGAGCCACTTTATGAGATTATGGCATAATCTTTAGAGCACATGAATTACTAGGCAAGCATATGGCTTTTTAGTGCAAAACAACGTTAAAATAGTAAAGATTTGTGGGATGTTATATGATTAATAAAAGGAGTCTTTGATTCGTAGAAGCTAAAAGCTTTATCATAACTATGTAAATCACAATTTACTTTTCTAGGTCTAGTTCATAATCCAAATGACACTATAGGCATTAACACTCATATTTAAACCAAGCGATATATATGCGCACACACCACAAATCATCCTCTTCTCTTACTCTAATGCTAAGCAACAAAATCTCAATTCTTCTTCTGTAATCCTCAAATGTTATGATTACGATGACGATATTAAGGCTTTTGTTTTCTCTTTTCTAAATTACCAAGATGAAACAAAAACACAACACATGTCTGCCTCTCAAAAGATCCCATTTCCTAAAGACATAACATGATCTCTGATATTGAGATTTTTGGGTTCTTGTTTTAATGGCATAATTTGTCTTCGTGGTATCTATATTCCTGGGATGGTTAATCCGTGGGAAGATAGCCATGACGAAGATTCTACTATTGTTTCATGGAATCCTATAATTGTCGAAACAAAAACATTACCTCAGTCCAATGTTGCATTGCGCTCTGCTCGTTATCTTTTGTTAACGGTTGAGTTTGGGTTTTTGCAACAACTAGTGATTGCTAGGTACTTAAGATATACGATGTCGACAAGCCTAATAATGGTGTTTGCGTAGAAAGGGTAACTGAGGTATATAAGGGATGATTCATGGCGTTGATGCCATTATACCTGCTGACCTCGACTATGATCCTCTTTCGAGAACTCGATGTCATACAGGCGAAAATGGCATGTTTCATTGGTTAGCTAGAGATGGGGATGAAATGGTATTTCTTTCTTCTCTTAATGATGTTAGAGTTATCCCACGTTGGTTAGTTCTAACTTTTAAAATATAAACGGTAATAATTTGAGTTTAATTATAAAATATAAAATATAAGGATGTATAATGGTTTGAATTTAACTATTTAATTAGTTAATTTTAACTTTTAATAATGGCTAACTAAATTTATTTTAACTCATTTATTTCCGGTTTAATCTCTATCTAATTTTTCACTTTACTTTTTTTTACTTAGAGCAATGAGGTCTCAACCACCTAATTTTTTTGATATTTATATGGGAACCAGGACATTGTTTTCCTTGAATGACTACGTTGCTTTGCCTCTCACAACTGATGGATTTTCCATGGAGTCCATTGATTTATGGATATTGCTTGAATATGTTACTAAGGAGTCTTGGACTAAATTGTTCACAGTGCGACCCCTTTTTTCAAATGTGGAGCGGCCATTAGGATTTTGGACGGCCAGAAATGGTGAGCTATTTTTGTCAGATTGCGATGGGAACCTGATCTTATGGAATCCTTCTACACAAGCCGTGACCCATTTTCAAGTAAATGGAGACGTGGAATCCTTGCAAGTTGTCACTTCCATGGAGTAGTCCCGAGTATTTTAAAGAAGAGCAGAAATTCATGCATTCAGTTTCCAATTATCACATCCTCAGTTAATCTCTTGTGAAAATTTTAGTGGTGCTAATAATGTATCTCATTGACTGTATATGTCTTTAGTTTAATTAAAGACAGTATATGCCTTCAATTTAATGTCATATTTCATTGACAGGAAACTTTAGTGGTGCTAATAATGTCTCTCATTGACTGTATATGCCTTTAATTTAATTAAAGACAGTATCATATTTCATTTTTCAAGCATAAGCGATCTTAACTTTAACATTCATCTTAATTTATGCCTTCTTCCTATAATGTAGCGAGTCTTATGGTTTGTTGTAATGAACTCTCTTTTCTTCTGCTCATTATAATTGGCGATAGAACTAAGATTCTATCATAACATTTAGATTTCCTCTTCTATGTTGTCCTCTTTGCACTCAGTATGATGATTCTGTGTAGAGCATGCTCCAAATGATTTTTGTGTTTCATAGTTCTTGTGGGTTCCGGTGTGGAAGTTTTAGAAAGAGTAGTTATGGTGATGTAGGGGTGGTGGCGACGGAAGTTTTAGAAAGTTACATGGTTAAGCTCTACTAGCAGATATGGACTACTGCATATATGCACAGAATCACCCGGGACCTGAATTCATTGTAGTTCAACTGTTTCTTCTGTCCACAGTAGCAATGCATTTGAACGCGAGAGCAAATCGTCATCGTTTTACCTGTGGTGAAGAAAATATTGATGTATATTAGCTGATGATTTGGTTTCCATCTCTTTGGCTGAGGAAAAAGAAAGGAATTTTTTTATGAATCTTAATATGTTAAAACTTTGATTAAACACTAATCGTCGAGATAAAAGTGGAAGCACATCTCCTATAAAATCACATTGTGGATAACTATGATCTAAGGCATTCAAGCAGATATTAACTTGTTATACACAATTTTAATTATACTGCTGCCACTAAGGTGAATAAAATGTGAAATAAAAATATAAAATTATTTAATATAATAAATTTCCCACGGTAGGGTTCAAGTATCTCCGTCCATTGCATTGAACAATAATACCAAGCCAGCTTAAATTCCACATATTGGAAGATATCAACCTTTCACTATCAAGTTTGACATAGCGCAGGTCATTATTAAGTGATTGCATTAAAACGAAGCTAATCGTTCAGAATGGAAGTCAGTGAAAGAGGCTACCAGAAAAATCAATACATTTGAAATTTTTCCTTTGTTTTCTCAAAGACTTGTTCTGCAATAATGGCCCCATTGCCATCTGCCCTTTTAATCTCCAAATTGGCCTTCTGATAGAAGCCAGTACCTCTCAATGCATCCGCAATAAAATCATCAAAGCCAATGGCAATAGCTGCTTCAGCCTTGGCACCGTACACCAACCTCTGTCAGCAAAACAGTACAATCCATTATCCTCTCTAAACCATGAAGAAAAAGAAACAATAAGTGCAGGCAAGAAAAGCAGAAATGCACCTTAATTCTTGAAAGGTGGATAGCACCGAAGCACATGGGACATGGTTCACAAGAGGCATAAATTTCACAGTCAGAAAGTTCAATCTGATTGAGCTTTTTACATGCCTGTTAAGAACAGAATAGCTAACGAGGTGAGGTCACAAACTTTGAATAGCTTCCAATTAAGGTCTATAAGCATCTTGCTAAAAATGATCCAATATGGACAATAAACAAGGTGCATAAAAGCCAGGTATTAACAGCTTGAGTTTATTTGTTAGAGACAGCAAGTCATCATTCGTTATAGGAATCACAAAACATTCCTGCAACATAAAGCTTCTGAATCCCTGTGTTTATCATAGTTGTAAAAGATGCACATGAGGCGCTAGGCGCACAGGGTGCACAGGCCTACACCTCTGCAACCCAAAGGTCGGCAACGCCACTCAGACGCGCCCCTATTGCATGAGGCACACACCTTCTTGGAGGTGCTAGGCGTGTGCTTAAGCTCACCTTCGGTACAAAGGAAGCTTGTATTTTTTATTAGTTTTTTTTTTTATTAAGCTCGTTTAATCTCCATCATTGATGTTTATTTACAAGTGAGCTTATAGTGAAATGGGCGACATCCAATCACACCAATTAAAGACAAAAGAAAGAAAGAACGGCTCCTCCTCTCACCTTCTTTTCACGTGACAAGTGGGAACAAATCTAGGGTTCCTGTAACAGCTTCTCTACAGTTACAACCCACGGGCACGTCTCTCTCTCTCTCTCTCTCTCGTCCTCCACTACTCTTTGGCTCTTCTCATCTTTTCCTCTATTCCTCTTTTCATCTTTTTCTCATCTTCTCCACAGCCACAATTCAAAATTTTCTTTTGGCACATCTTTTCTACGGCCACAACTATACTGTTTTTCCCGTTTTGGCTCATCTTTTTTCTTTTTTTTGGGTGCGCATGCTGTCGATCCATATTATGTGAGAATTAGGACCTTCATTTTCCAAAGACTAATTCAATATATTCAGCAGTTTATTTAGTTAAAACTGAAAAGAAGATGATCTATGTGCATATAGAAAAACTCCCTTTTTCTCTGATTATACTGTGATTCAATAAATACAAAATATTAAAGTTATAGAGATTCCATATGGCTTCTCATAAAGGAGAATCAAGATGGCAGTTGAGACTTAAGACTGCTTGCATAATTTGTTGAAGAAAAATATCTTAGAGATCCAAACAATGTCTCTTTTCTTTGGATGCTCCATCTAAACCTGCTGCCTTAATTAGAACACAACATACTTTTTGTAGTTAAATTAGCATAAAAAGAGTACTAAATCTGCTGCCTTAATTAGAACCATACATGTTATCTTCTTTTCCTCCTCCTCTACTTGTGGTACTATCAAGAGATAAGGACAGATGGGAGGAACCTTCCCTGGGTCAGGGGGGTCTTCTAACTGGTATTTTAAAAGCTCCAAAGAAAAAAAGGTAGGGGAAATCCCTATTCTTTTTTTTTTTTTTTTTAGCTCTTCTTCCTTCTAAACCTGCTACAACTTCTTGCTGCTGCTACTGTTTATCAAGAATTTCCATTAGTCTAAAAGACAAGTTTTTTTTTTTTTGGTTGAATGCTGCAGTAGAACACTAGAATTCCTAAATTCTGACTTGATTTTGTTTACTTTCATGCTTTGTGTTGACATGATTATTTGAATTTTGAAGCAGGGATACTACAAGTAATGATAGAAGCTCTACTAATTCTAAAAAGGCCAGACCCTTGTTGGAAGTATGTTCATTTGCACAATTCAAGTGAAAAATATTATATAATTTGCAACTTATGTGAGAAAGTAACAATGAATGGAATATATCAAGTAAAACAACAGATTGTTAGCAGATATTAAAATAATATTATTTGCAAGAAATGTCTTCCCCACGTACATGAAGAAATTGTAGATTATGTAATAAAGAAGGCCGTAACATTTGAGAAAAATGCATTTCCAGATTTTGATGATATTGAGAATTATGGTAATAGTGAGAAAGAGGATGATGGTGGAAAGTCGGATACACAGGAAGAAAGTAGCAATTGATGTATATTTGACACTTATTGCAAAAAAGATTCTGCAAAGTAGGAAACAATCAAAAAGGAAGTGAACTACTACCAATGAGGCATGAAAGAAGGAATTAAGAGAGAACTTGTACAAATAGGTTGATGGATATATGATTTTGCAATTCCCTTTAATTTTGTCAAATATCCAAGTTTTGAGATGATGATTCAATCACTTGGACAATGTTGTAATGGCATTAAACCACCTACCTACAAAATATACCATTCAAGTCCCTTTCTTAAACAAGGAAGTATTAGATGTGAAGCATACAATGATATCTAATGAAGAGAAATGAGTAAAATATGATTGTTCTATAATGGTAGATGGTTGGAGTGATAAGAAGAATATGACACTGATCAATTTTTTAGTGACTTCTCCTAGGAAATTGTTTTCCTCAAATCTATTGATGCTTTCAGAATATTCGAAAACTAAAGAAAATATCCTTGAATTACTTGATATTATGGATAGAATGTGTTGGAAAAAATCATGTTGTTCAGATCGTCACTAGCAATGCTACACCTAATGTGTTTGCAAGTAAGAAATTCTTACACTAGTACTTTGTTTAGAAAATTTAGGTATGTATGTAGAATGCTAATAATGTCTTGTATACTTATCTTAGTCATATTTTAACTTTGATAGGCAAATTGCTAGAAGCAAAAAGACCTCATTTATAATTGGACTCCAAGTGTTGCCTGTTCTGGATGTCTTATGGATCTTCATTTCCATAATTGTGAAAATTTGCTATGAAAATTCTTATTCACTTCTAATTGTGAGCATAACTAAAGAATTTTTAAATATATAAATCTAATATTACTTTAGCTACTTTTTCATTAAAAAAACTTATTTGAAAAAGTAGGTTGTATGCCACACAACGAAATGATGCTTATTAGCATTGTTGTATTCATGCTAAATGCATTCGAAGGCCCTTGAATTATCACAAGATCTGTTATTAAGCCCTCCAACTTTCATTTGTCAACATTAAGCTTTTGTCCTTCAATTTTTCTTTGAATTGCTTCTTTTTTAATGGATCCATCAAAGAGTGCTATAATTTATTGATAAGTACACGTGATGAGAGGAAGAGATGCATCTAACTGAGATTAATTGGACATGCAAGAAGTGGTGCATTTTGCACCTGGCCTTAAAAAACCCTTAATCCACTGTTATAAATGACAAAAGCTTTCCCAATCTCAAATCCCTCAATCTCTAAATTGCAAAATCTTTTGATATCACAAATAACCCTATACTTCCAAGTTTGATTGGACTCAAGATCGAAAGGAGGCACCAAATGTTAACCTAGTTCAAGATAAAATGGAGGCACGAAAGAAGACTTGGACATCTCTGTTTTCCTTAAATAGAAATCAACAACATATACCACCTGCTATCAAAGATGGACAGAAGATTGCTCATTTTCATTTCACGAAAGTGAAATCTGAAGAACAATGATAGGATATTGCATTGATTGGATCTCTGTTTGGATTACGACCAAGAATTGAGTGACCTATAGCTTATGCTATGAACAAATGGAAAAAGTTTGGATTGATTGAAGTCAACCTTATCAAAGACGCTGTATTTCTTTTGAAATTTGACAACAATGAGGGTGATTTTACCTTCGCTGTCAAAGACGGTGCCAGAGAAGGGATTTTGTGCTTTGAGAATGAAGAAGGTAGATCTTCCTTCCATTATATGGTAGATGGACAATTCAAATTGACAATATCATGTGATAAAAATTTTGTCCCTATAAATTCCAAACTATTCAATGATAATTCCATCTAGTTGCTTTAAGGGCTGTTATCCTTTGAGTTATTTAGGGTTTTAATGTGGGGTTTAACAAGCTCTTTGGTTGTGCTTTTGAGAATGGTATTAACTTCACATTGTAATCATGCAAATATTGTAGATCTTGCTTTTTCTATGCTTCTGTTTGTTTTGCAAAAAAGTTGTTTTTTTTTTCTAGAGATAGTAGATGACAAATATCAGAGATTTGTTTGAATCCAAGAATTTAATTATAATGGGATTTGCTTGGATTAGGGAATTTAACTATTTTTATTGATAAAGACTGGTTTTAATATCTTTTCATCCACCTCAACAAAATTGAAATAACAATGGCATTACTTAAACATGCCACAAATCCAACTTTAGCCCATTTAGCAAGTTGTTAGTGTTGATTAAGATGAATTTGACAAAGTTGTTAAAGAGAGTATAAATCAAGGAAACGTAAAAATTCGAGGGCTTATTATTGATGAATAAAATTTGAGGGGCTCAATAGAAGATTTCATAATAGTTTAGGGGACTTAGATGCATTTGGACATGTATTTTAGGTTCATAGCAAAAAGAGGAATGGGCTTGTTCAACAATGATTGAATGATTCGGTGTTTGTAAAATAAAAGCGTACTTTGAAATGTCGATATAATGCATGGGACCATATTGACCCCATTTCTTTACATGACTTTGATGATGCCAATTAATGTTTGATGAGCAGATTGGATAACAAAATAGAAGAAGATGACTTGTGTTTTAAGATGATGATTTAACATGCAATGCAGTTGCTATAATTGCTAGAGCTGAAAAGAATGCATATAAGAGGGGGAGGAGGAAAGGGAGGAGGAGCGAAAGACAAAAATGTCATGCAAGCATCTACTCCTAGTGCTAGGCTTAAAGAAATGGCAAAATCACCACCTTCATACTTAGAGATGAGGAAGAAGAAGATATTAATTTTCAAAAGTATGATGAGAAGGATGAATAAAAGAACCTTAACGATGAATATGATGATGCCAATGATGACGACGGAGACTATCTTACTCTTGATGAAGAGTAGTTGTCTTAGTTTTCTTTCAATTAAGACTATTTAAATTTTAGTGGCATTTAAGTTTATAGGTTGAGAATTTCGAACGTCCTTATTTGGCTTTTTTTGAACTTCAAAAACAATAGTATTGCTAACATTCTTAATAGTTGAAGCCTTTTTATGTTATTGATATTATAACTATTAAGTTGTTTATTTTATAATTATGAATGGTTAAATATTATCTGAAAGTATTTTTTTTCTTTTAATTTGCAGTGCGTCTCATATCGGTCAGACGCATGCTTGTGTCTCACACCTTCAACAACTATGGTGTTTAAGGCAAAAAAAAAAAAAAGCTCAGGTGTTATGCAACATGTACTGAACTCGTAGAACAAAGAAAGGCCATGAGGAAAGTATGCCAGAATAAATATATAGAAAAAATGAAGAATTTGGCAAGTAGAAAAATGATATGTATGGGTTAGTAGACGTGTATTATAAGATTGAGCTATACACAGATGTAGATGCGTCCCCCACTCAACTAGATTATCCAAAAATATGAGCTGAAATAACATGGAAGCAGGAAAGGTAGAATGTAAATCATTACCCATCAGATTTCCCATTTACCATAACAAGCCAATACTGGAAATCAAGAAAAGAAGTTTTAAGGGCACATGTACAAGGAATGTTTCCAAAAAAAAAAAAAGCACTGCATCAAATAGATTAAATAAGGAGTGGTGTTGAAGGCATGCTTAGCATTGCTAATGCCAAAGGTAGATTTTGGGGCAAAAGTTAGAAGAAATTTTCTTTGCTAATTGATAATAGATTTTTTCAACATGAGTGTTGTGAGGTAAAAGTTAACTTTTAAAGAAGTTAATATTTGAAGATTTTGCCAGTAGCCATTAACTTAAGTTGACAATGTAACTAATCTACTTTAATGAGTAGCTAAAAACATTTTCAAAACCAAAAAAAAGAATGTTGTAATTTAACAAACAAAAAAATGTGTAGCATAATGCTAGTACGAAATGTGTAACATTTTTAATGGTGCACCTTTTGTTAATATTTCATGCTATTATTAACTAGTTAAATTGAATACCAAGTTCCAATTAATCCCCCAAAGAGCACCATTAAACAGCAGAAGCAATCATATTAAATTAGTTGGGTTAGTTTTGGTGGTATCGGTTAGACATTCATCATGGTAGCAAAATAAGAAGGCTTTCTGGTTATTCTTGTTATTTATTTTGTTTAAATAAAGAAGTAAAGAAGCGAACCTCTCTGATTGCAGTAACCTCAGCATGGGCAGTAGGATCTGTACGGCTCAAAACCATGTTGTGACAGCTGACGACCACCTCATCATTGCGAACCACAACAGCACCAAAGGGACCGCCATCTCCACATTCTACACCCTTGTAAGCTTCTTCCACTGCTTTTGTCAAGAATTTGTGATCTCTATCCTGTACAGCTGGATGAGAAAACAGAGAATATGTTGTAGAAGCTTACGAAAATCTGACAAATTAACAAGAGGCAAAAATACCTTCTTGATGACCAGCAAATGCAGAAGCCACGGAAATGGTTCCATCCTTAGCTTCCACCACTGAAAGTGTTAAAAACAACAACAACAACAACAACAACAAGAGTCAGCCACAATGTTTGATACTCCACGATATCACCACGACATTTTCATATGATTATTAAAACCATAAGATTTGGAAACTGTGGGAAACAGAGTGTTTGTATGAGGGCATAAGAAAGCCAGATCCTCTGAGACATATTTTAGCAAGCAGCTGAACAAAGGGAATAATCCCAAAATGAGAAGAAGACCACTTTACCATTAGCTTCGTCCATGTCAATTGCGGGATGACAGAAACTCAATCCGTTGATTCGTAATAAAAAAAAATACGTAATGATAGGAAGTAGCGTGTGAATCAGAATCAGAGTTTAATTCATTTCGCTTTTTCCTATCTGAAATCAACGACACGAGAGTCCGACAGATGAGTTGAGAGCTTGTGCAGAGCTGGTCAAGAGAAAACTGATCCACTAGTATCATTGTTCATATATACTATATGTAAAAATATAGAAAGGCCCAGGGCCATAGAAATACAAACTTGGGCCTATGAGTGGGAGCTTCTGCTGCAGGCCGGCCTTCTTTTGTTAGTCAAATGTGCAGTGTAAGCAGTTCCAAATACAGACACTTCGCAAATCAAGAGGTCAAGGAAATTAAACGACGTCGTGGGTCTGGCGTTAGTATTTAGGCCCGAGCCTGAGCCAGACATATTCAGTCACCGCGTGGACGTGAAAGGATGCGTGTGATAAAGCAGGTGAATCCACTTAAGGCGGTGGTGGGAGTGGGACAGAGAGGCCTTACCCTTCAGTTGTGGCTGTTGTTTGTGTGATGGTTGGCCCTGCCGAGAGAAGAGTCGCAACTGTTCTCCCAATCAGTAAATCATCATCTGCATCTTCGTATGCTCCTATTGCTATGCACACGCAGTCGTTCCTCTCTCCTTTTCGTCCTTTCAATGGTATTTTTGTTTATGTATTGTTTAAAAAATTTCTCGAAGAATAATGTCTCATCTGATGTTGTACGCTGTTGGCCTCATTTTCTCCTTGGCTATCATTTCAATTCCAACTTTAGATGTATCATCGCCACCAACCATCCTCATTTTCATTCATTCATCTTTTCGCTCAAACATAATAACTTTTAGGTTTATTTTGTAACAAATCATATGCAAGAAATAAATTGAATTCAATTCAATTAATAATATGGTTTCTTTATTTGGAAACACTAAGGAAATTGAGTGATACTTCTTTCACAATCATTTATTTTTTAAGTTTAAAGAACTGAATTATGTCACTTGTGTTATTTCCAAACAAAAGAATTAGCAAAATAAAATTCAATTTATTTAAATTCTTTAAAAAACTGAATTTCCAAACAAATGAATTATGGAATGGTGCTAGTTGTTCTTTGATATCAAGTCCGTTAAACTATTTTAGGTAGTTGGTGTTAATTCATTCAAGGCATTGTGATAATGAGGCATTATAGGACGAATTTGAAACAGAAGTTATACCCCTATTTGAAGTTGTTGGACCACTTTCTTGAGTGTGCTTAGCTATTTGCAGGGTCGGTTCATACTTTCATTGCTGTTTCCATCCTTATCATCCTTATGAATAGTTCCTTTGCAACACCAATCAAAATTCCTTTTCCCACTTTCTTTATTGAACAAAATTTAGCAGAACTCAGCTTCTTCTTGTATGATGATTAATGACCAAAAAGGCAGGATTACTACAAACAGTTTCAGCTGTTTGGTGAGCTTATAAGAATCATATATTGATAGTTTGAAAACTTTAAGTTTCATAGTTAACACTGCTTATTCAGATGAATTTACAATGTGAGAAAAGTAAACGTTATATCATCATGAACATTTATGAATTGATTATATATTTGATAATACCCCGCTTACATTATTTGTTGGTTAAATACATTCGGTACAGGTCATAGTACAGTAGAGTTCATAGTTTTGCATACTTTTTGAGGTTGTCTGCAGCATCCTTTGCATGCTCGGGCACAGGCATATTGCATAGAAGAGTAACCCTGGATGACGAAATCAAGGATTTGCACTGTGTGTTTGAAGGGTCGACCTTCCAGAGTTGTACTTCCCATACCTGTTTAGAGTAGCCAGTCCCAGTAACTGGTTAAAAAACTTTATAAATATACAAAATGGTTCTCATTAGCATAAGTTTAAGAAGATTAAATATATAAGTAATGTGCTGCAGATGATACAAAATCTCCTTGGTGGAGGGTGAGAACCAGAAGACATGGAATCATCACGTGTGGTAGAAGCTTTTTTCCACTTTTAATTTGTAGGAACGAACCGGTGAGAGCATCAATTCTATGAACTTCTATGTCCATTTGGATGGCTCATGATCAATAAATCTTTTAACTTAACCCTTGAAGTGCAGAAGCAATAGAAGTCGAGACTTTTATGATAGATGGATCCAAGATTGTTCCTGTCATGTGGGACTTGCAACCATATGTTCGCTGAACTTTGGGCTATCAAAGAATGTTGGTTACAAGCTTGGGAATCGAAGTTTAGGAATGTTAAGTCAGAGACCGACTGTCAAGAGGTTTTGAGAGGTGCCATAATTGCCGAGGGCTAGAAATGCTATTTCCATGCCCAAGTGCTATCAAGCTCATACTAATGCATGTAATAGCTGATATAGAGTCCATCACTAACGGAGAATGGGAGTTGCCAAATCCAACATGTTCATTGATAAGTAGATCAATTTGGAAAGAAATGGAGCAAAGCAGCTAGAAGTTAATCTTATATGAATCATCTAATCTAAGAAAACAGTCTGACATGAATCATCTGATTTGAGCAAACAAACAGACATGACCATGTCTGGTTTTTTTAAGTCTTTATTTTTTCCCTTAAAGGAGTCGAGTCATGCTTTGCATCAGAGTTTGAACTTTGAATCCTGGACTTCTTTTAACATGATCACAAAAGGAAGTTACAACTAGATGAATGATGACATTACTTAAAAAGAATGAATAAAAACTATTATAATAGCAATAAAAAGCCAAGCAAAGAAGTTATTTGGTTTGAAGACAATTTGGGAATTAAGAAAGTAAAAGAAAGGAGAAATATAAATGAAGGGACCTGAATGGTTTTGCCAAGATTGAGAGGAACAGCTTCCGCAAGAATAAGGTCGCCAAGCTCGGCGCGCTTCAGATGACTGATGCTAAGGTGAATCCCAGCGACCCTTCGAAATCCGGATGCCATGTGAGCCCCCATGCTGGCCAACGCCTCCGAAATGAGAGCTGACACTCCGCCGTGCAACACCTTGAATGGCTGCTCTTTTCATTTCATAGGAAGGAAGGATTTGGATGAGTTAATAAACTTATCTTACTACAATACACGTGATCATAAGGAGGGGAAGATGAGAGAGACCTGAACGCATTTGTGGGTAACAAGAAGGCGGCCAGTGACCTTTTGGGGGGACAGTTCCTCAATTTCGAAGCCAACAGCATGCAGCGGAGCATCAAGACTTCCCGTCTTGCTCGATGATTGCTCCATGAATCAATTGAGGAATTACTCTGAATAATACCCCAACAAACAACCCTTTCAAAGTCAAAATTTTGCAAAGTAGACCTTAATTTCGAAGAATTATTACACAAGTGATTTTATTTGACAAACATGCTTCCTCGGCTCTGGTGTTTCTTGAAATGAAAACGTTTGGATCTCGCGAACAAATTTTGCGGAGCAAAAGATAAAGTTTTTGTATTTCTATCAAAATTGAGGACCTGGTAGTTGCTGAGGTGGCATCAAAACCCAATTTCGCAGCAAAAAGACGTTGGTCCTTGCCAGCCACTTGCTAGTGGGTGGGTAGGTAACTTATTGTTGAGGGTTCGGTTAGGTGACACTGATTGGATTGTTTCTTTGGGCCTTGAGCGTGGGCGTTTGGGCTTCCCTAGGCTCTGGTCCACACTTTAGAATCGGGGCCACCTCATCCCGACAAATTATAATCGGGTTAAGGATATAAATACCTAAAAATTAGGGGCCAATGACAAATATATTTCATACACAAAGTTCACAAAAATAATATTTTATAACAGTAATTATAAATATATGCTTTTTATCATTTTCTAAATTAACCTCATAAAAAAAGGAATTGTATATTTATTACCTAAAAATTAAGAGATAATTTTCTTACTTTAACCAGTTAAATTCATTAAATTAAAAAATAATATTTTCAAATCAATTTTCCACCATTATCGATTCTTCTTTTCAAATATAATTTTTTTTATCAAATTCATTTACGTTGATTGATGAATCAAATCATTCTCAAAATTTATTTACATTTATTGATGGATCAAAATCAATAAATAGATATTTTTGATCGCACATAATTTCATATTTGTAAATTTATTATAGAGAGAGAAAATTCTTCATAATATATATTTTTCAGTCTAAAAATAATTTTTAATATGATTTTAATGCTTGTTTTATTATTTAGAATAAAAAATCATGAGTTTTGATATATTGTAGATGAAAAATAATTAAAAATTAACATGTTTGAGCTCAAAATCAATTATAAAAGAGAGAGAAAATTGAGTTATCAATAAAAAAAAAAAAAAAAAGAACAATTAGAACATAAACATCATTTTTAACCTCTAGCAAACATGATTTTCTCTTTTTTTATTATTTGTTTTTTATTCAAAATAAAATATTCATTTGCTAATTATTTTTCATCTAAATTGCATTAAAAAAAAAAAGAAGAAGAACAATCAGAATTTAGCATAATCTTCAACCTCTAACAAAACACTATTTTTTTTATAACAGCATCAAGTAAAATATATTTATATACGGTAAAATATTTATTTAGTTTTATTTACTTTTATTTTAGGTTTATCAGTCTAAAAATTTTAAAAATAAATAAAAAATAGTTTCTAGAAAAAATGTTTATTTTGGTTTTATTTTTGTTTAAGCAACCATCGATAAACAAAAGAAAAAAAAATAATTAGGATGTAGACATCATCTTCAATCTCTAACAAACACAATTTTATCTCTTTTCATTACTGATTTTTAGTTTAAAAAATATTCATTTGCTTGTTATTTTTCATTTAAAATGCATAGAAAAAGAAGAAGAACAATTAGAACTTAACATCATATTCAATCTCTAACAAAATACAATTTTTTTATAATAGCATCAAGTAAAAGATATTTATACATAGTGAAATATTTATTTTTATTTTATTTACTTGTATTTTAGATTTATTAGTTCAAAATTTTTAAAAATACATAAAGAAACTAATTTTCAGAAAAATGTTTATTTCATGTTTATTTTTTGTTTAGCAACCATTGATAAACAAAAGAAAGAAAATTAACAATTAGGACATAAATATTATCTTCAATTTCTAACAAACACGATTTTTCTCTTTTTTTATGATTGATTTTTAGTTTAAAAATGTTCATTTGTTAACTATTTTTCATTTAAAATGTATAAAAAAAACTCATGATTATTTATTTTAAACAATAATAATAACAAAAATAACTATTAAATCTTAAAAAATAAAAACTCAAATATATCTTCATTTTCTTGTTATTTTTTAGAGATAGAAAACGAGAAAGAGAGTATAAGAAACATAATATTATCGTTATCATTTATCTCATTATCGTTCAAATTGTTCATCTCATTATCGTTTATTTATCTCTAAATCAATAAAACAAATTCAAATATATTCAAATCATTGTTTTCTTATTCATTTTTTTAGAGAGAGAAAGTGAGCAGAAGAAATAAAGAGTATGTCATTATCTTCTTCTTTTTCGATCTTTCTTTTCTTCTTTTTCTTCTTCGCATAAAAAAGTAAACAACAAAAATAAAAAATCCTTTATCATATATCAATTGTAACTATACAAAAGTGTACAAAACTAAAGAATAAAAAGTAAGAGCATAAAAAAGTAAAATTTTTTAGATAAAAATGTTTTTTCAAACATGTGAGATATAAAATGTCTTTATAAAAAAAAAAAAAAAAAAGAAGGTGCACCATATTATTATCTCATTATAACTTGGACCTCTATCCACAATGCTTTTTAGTCTAGAGATCCAAAATACGTATGGAAGCAATTATGGAAAAATTTATCTTTTTCCATAATTACTGCTTTAATTCTTTTTTAATAATTTTTTTATTTTAAATATTATTGTTTTATGTATTTTTTAACAAACTTTTTTTCACTTTAAGTATACATATTTGTGCTTTTATACATCTCTTTTTTATTTTAATTACAATGACATTATTATTATTATTATTATTATTATTATTATTTCATATATTTAGAAAAAAATAGATTTATTTTTCACCAAAAAATGGGCATAAACTGTAGGTTTATCAATTTTAATATTACATAAGAAATTGAAAATATTAAAATATTTAACTATAAAAAAATGAACCTACAATTACTTTAAATATTATTGCTTTATGTATTTCTTTAACTAACTTTTTTTTATTTTAAATATACATATTTGTACTTTTATAAATCTCTTTTTTTATTTTAATTACATTGACATTATTATTATTATTATTATTTCATATGTTTAGAAAAAATAGATTTATTTTTTCACAAAAAAATGGACATAAATTGTAGGTTTATCAATTTTAATATTATAAAAGAAATTGAAAATATCAAAATATTTAACTATAAAATATAAATCTATAATTTACAAAAAAATGACCCTACAGTTACTCTAAATATTATTGCTTTATGTATTTTTTTAACAAACTTTTTTTTTTACTTTAAATATACATATTTGTACTTTTATACATCTCTTTTTTTTATTTTAATTACATTGACATTATTATTATTAGTGTTGTTATTATTATTATTATTATTATTATTATTATTATTATTATTATTATTATTATTATTATTATTATTATTATTATTTCATATGTTTAGAAAAAATAGATTTATTTTTTCACAAAAAAATCAGCATAAACTGTAGGTTTATCAATTTTAATATTATAATAGAAATTGAAAATATCAAAATATTTAACTATAAAAAATGAAACTATAATTTACAAAAAAATGAAGCTACAGTTTATAAAAAATGAACTTATGGTTTACTAATAATGAATCTATAGTTTATACCAAACGAATTTACAGTTTACAAAAAAAAAATTTACAGTTTATAAAAAATAAATATATAATTTATTGATAATGAATCAATAGTTTATACAAATTGAAGCTATAGTTTACAAAAAATGAAACTACGATTTACTAATAATGAATTTACAGTTTATACTAAATGAATCTATAATTTACAAAAAATAAATCTATAATTTACTAATAACGAATTTACAGTTTATATTAAAATGCGTCCACAGTTTATGAAAAATGAACCTGCAATTTATGCAAAAAAATAAATATATAATTTACAAAAAATGAACTGTGTAATTCTTCAAGAGAGTAGGCATATGTTTGTTGAAAAAAACTCTTTTTTTTTTGTTTGCATGTGTCATGGACTCCTAGTCCATATTACAATATGGACAGAGATCCAACATATAACAACCCGCCTCATCCCCTTTTTTTTGTTCTAGTAGTGCCTCAGGTTCTTATATTATAAACTCTTGTTCATATTGCAATATGGACTAGGGGGTCCATCACATATGCATAAAAGAAAAAAATGGGGCGCCTTTGTTTTGGATTAATAAACACACGTCTGCTCTTTTGGAAAATTATACAAGTTCATTTTTTTTTATAAACTATATGTTGGACTAGGTTATTCAAACCTAAGTCAAGACTCTCTTTTGATCTTGACAATATAGATTGAAAGGTTTTAATATCAATTTTAAGTGTTGTTTTTGCAGTTATTAAGATAGAATCTCATTAGGAGTTGAATAGAAG
>CATIWR010100282.1:0-16419 GCA_949677035.1 Omphalea diandra | reverse complement strand
CTTCTTTAATTTAGGACATTCGTACTTGATGTGGCCTTGCTTGCCACATTCATAACATGTGACTTCATTGGATTTCTCTCTTGAATTGGGAGTTGTCTTCTTGAAGCCTTTTCTTTATTTTCTTTTTTTGATCAACTCTTTTGTCCTCCTAGAGAGCTTTGTTAGCTCCTCTTCTTCATTGTCACTTTCTTCATCACTTGAGGTGATCTCTACCTCCTTCTCTTTTGTTGAAGCTTTAAGAAATATGGTTTTTCTCTCTTTCTTTAGTTTGTCTCCTTGGCCTCTTAGCTTTTTCATTTGTTCATCTTTTTGTAAGGCCAACTCATGAGTTAAGAGTTTGCTTATCAATACATCGGTTGAAACCTTTCAAATTTTCGGGTTTGACTCTTGTATGCTACAAACTCTAGTACCAAATTTATCTAAAGGAAGGGTTTTAAGAATTTTTATGTTTACCTCATAGATAGTGAGAGCTCTTCCAAATTTCTTCATATTGGTGACAATGGACAAGAGCCTATTTGTCATTTCTGTTATGCTCTCATTGTCCTTCATTATGAAGATTTCCCATTCGATGACATACATCTCTGAACGACTTGATTTGATTAGAGTTGTGCCTTCGTGATAATTCTTTAAAGTCTTTCAAATGGCATATGCAGTTTGACAATGTTGCACTCTTCCAATCTCTTCTCTAGAAAGTGAGCTTAGAAGAATGGCCATTGCTCTCTTGTTCTTGCCATTTGATCTCTAATGAGCTTCAACCCATTCTTCCCTTGGGATTAATTCTTCATTACCATTCACAACTCTAGTAGGCGGCTTCCATTCCTTGATGACCACATCCCAAAGGTCCACCATATCTATGTCAAGATAGATCTCCATCCTATACTTCCAATGAGTATAGTTTGTTTCATCAAAGTATGACTTAAGTTGTGAATGGATACCTTTTTGTGCCATGATCTTTGTTCACCCAATAAAGGTTTGATTTTGAAGCGAGGCTCTGATGCCATTTATTGCCCCTAGGCACCAAAAAGAGAAAGGGGGAGGGGGAGGAGTTAAATCAGTGTATAAAAATTAAAATTGGAAAGAAAGAGGAGAAATGAGATGAGAGGAAACACAAGATTTATAGTGGTTCGGGTATAGTCGACCCTACGTCCACTCCCCAATTCTTCAAAATTAGGTATTTCACTATCTTTCAAAGGTGTTTTCAAGTGTACACCAAACTTTTACACTTGTGTTTTGAAGACTCACACAATAACCTATACACTTGTGTTTTGAGGCTTACACAACAACCTTTATAACTTGTGTTTTAACAGGCTCACACAATAACCTATCTTAGTGTTTTGAAAGGCTTACACTATAACCTATTACACTTGGTGTTTATACTCACACCCAACAATGACTTAAAGAATAAAAAAGAGTAAGTAGCAAAATTGCAAGAGTTTGGGTATAAAGTTATTAATTCTCTTGCATTTACATATGTTTGGTGAGGTATTTATAGCCTTTACCCACCAAAGAGACATTGTAATAAAACTAGTACAAAATCATTAAAGTGTGCTAGACAGATTTTTGTATTAAATGCTTGATAGTCATGATTCACGATTGCTACTACTCATTTATGGTCGGGAATTCCAAATTCCATAAGGAAAACCCTGTTTGTGTCTAACAGCTAGTCCACATGGCAGCTTCTGATTAGTTCACTAAAAAAATATAGTTGTTGCCTTTCACCTGCTCTCAAAAGTAGCGGTCACAATTTATCTTGTATAAGAAGCGACTCTAGGCGCGAATTCCTCTGCAAAAAGTGTTCATCTTCTTTTTTTGGATTCGCGGTCACAACCAATAAGTTCCCATCACAATTTTTGACTTCCAATGGTTACTTGGGACACTTGTCAAGCTGTGATTATGGGCTTGATTGCATCTTGAGTTACTTTAAAATTCGCGGTCGCGACTAAGGCAAGCTTTACACCGCGAATTCGTCTGTCACTTTTAAAGTTCTTCCTTTGGATGAGTCGCGGCTGAGAATGACTCCGCGATTTCGTCTGTTTGATCTTCTAGTAAGTCTTCTCATGGATCGCGATAGTGAATCTTAGATTGCGGTCGCGATTTAGAAGTTACTTCACATTTTTTGAAGACTAAGATTTCTATCCAACTTCTAACTTAAAGACTAACAAAAAAGGCTGCAAAACAAAACTAAATTAAATCATTAGAATTGATCAATCCCCTTTGTCAAGATCAAAAGAGGCATAAGACTTAGGGTTAACTGCCCTAGTCCAACAGTATTAATTTAATCCTTTGACCTAAAAATCCCTTCAAATATGATGAACTTCATGTTTTGATACGGTCCAATATTGTCTTTAATTGAATAATTATATATACCGATATTGGACATGAAGTAAATCATATAAAAGAATATGAGTGATTGAGAAGGAATTTATTGATCATGTATTTACGAGAAATATATCTTTGGGCCATCGATAAGTTAGACTGAAGAGATTGTATGGTCATGCGAAAATGAATTCATAATGGTTATCAATGTCATTTTACATTAGACTACATAGAGATCGATAAATTATTGAACTATATAAGGATAACATGATCTATGGCTTATGTTGAATTGAAATATATTGTGACAAAAGAATTATAATAAATTTTGTAAAATAGGTTAGATTGGATCATTGACCTTCATATAATTTTGTGTAGTCATAATGTCTTGCTAGAGTCTACTTATGACTTTTGAGACAAAATCGGTTTTTAGGCCACTGCGAACATTATGTGAACCTACAAGGGTGCCCACATAGAATAAACCCAAAGCAAAATTAGGTTTATTGCTCTGTCTATTTGTAATTAAGATAATTAGAGATATTTTCTAAATTATTTAGATATCTATTTCATTTTAAAGGTTAAAAATGGAATAAGATATTTTCTTATATATATATTTAAATATCCTAATGGTTAAGATATTTATGCATGTTTCAGGGCTTTCCAAAACACATAGAACATTCAAATTTTCAAAAAAATGTTTTAGAAAGAGAAAAAAATCCTTGTGCTAACACGTTTTGGATTTGGAGAGAGCCTATTCATGTGGATACTTACAAATGATGTTAATCATATTGGTAGCACTTGAATTCGATGATCTACACTTCAAGCTTGAGGTTAGATGTTACTGGTGTAAACCTCACCTCTACCATCCATCAATCTTGCCTCTCTTGTCCTAATTGGTAAGGCTTTCAAATCACTCTTCTCGATTTAATTAAATCATATGGATCCTTGGTAGGTTTTTTATGTTGAAAATTTTTATTTTTTTATTGTGCTTACTTTAATAAACCTAACATCCAAAATTAATAAATTACTAAAAATGTAAAGGAAACCCTATATCAAAAATTGCAGGAAAATCTATCTGTACAAATCAGTAAGGTGTCTGTATAGACAACCATACTAGTTTGTAGTTGTCAACCATACTAGCTAATTTAATTGTTTATAGTTGTCAAACACTATTCGCCTTCTTTCTCTTTATAAAACCCCTTCTTCTAAATTTTAGTGCCCACATCTACTTTCTAACTCTCAATCATGGCTAAAAGAATTTTAAAGTCTTTCCCATTCCCCAAATTAGTCTGATCTTCCTTGTGAACGTTTCAAAGCTCTCTATTATCTTTCATCCATTTGACTCAACACCAATTTCCTATGGTAGCTTGCAATTATTGGGATCCAAATACCCATTTTTTCCACTTTAAAGATTGAGATTTGCCTTAACTGTTACGTTATTGGCATAAATCGGAATGCATTATCGCACTTAAGTTACCCACATATGTAGAAAATGGTGGAGTTATTTGATATGCACTATGATGAGGTAACCATATACCCCTTAGGAGGAGAAAAGATTCTTGCATCCTCTTTATTCACCTTACACCCTTCGAGAGTTCATGCTAGGTTAGCTCAAACTTGTGTTTTAGTAGCTATTCTAATGGGAGACTTTATGCTTCAGACAGATGATGGAGAGATCGATTTGTAGGTGCTACCACTTATTGAGAAGATTGAGTTAGAGATAACTTTACTTCCTATGATTCTTGGGGAAATTATAATGGGCCTGAATAAGGTATCTTTAGGTATCAACAAGTGTTTCCTCAGAGGTTCATTGTCGCTTATGATATAGTTTCTCTTACTACCTTTATTATATTATTATTATTATTATTATTATTATTATTATTATTATTATTATTATTATTATTATTATTATTATTATTATTATTTTTACTATTATTTTTTGCCCTAAATTTTTCCCAGAACATCCTTACGGGTTTTTAATCCAGTGGACTACTAAATTTTGCTTAGACCACCCTTTTGGGTTTTCAACCTAAAGAGATTTTTCTCTATTTTTTTTCTTTTCTTCAGATATGGATGTAGGAGAAATTAGGCTTGTTAGAGGTTCCCATTATGGATGTGAGATGTTATTTTCCATAACACTATTCGAACCGTTGGTTGTCAAGACCTGCTTCCACTAGAGTGGAGTGAAGCGAGTGGTTGTCTTACATATTTGATTCTAGCATTCGATGGACTTGTCCTTGGGAAAGACTGATTGGGGTCACCCTAAATACCTACAAAGGGTGCGTGATCATTCATGCCCTAACATGTAATACCTCTTATGATCCAACTAAAGCTTATCATCAGTTCAAAGCTGTGTAGGATATAATGGGCTTTTTTCCTTCTTTCAAAAGAGGGACCCTTGACCCAGTGCTTCCTGGACAAGGTGAATGCAATATAATATTATTATTACATTTATCACATCTTTTTTGTCGAGACTTCGACCTCAAATAAAGCTAATTCTCAGGCTTGGTTACACGACAGTAAGAGACATAGAGCTTTCCTATCTCAACAATGTATTTAGAACAACCATATGCACGCAGAGAAAAAATTTCTTAGAGCTCATTAAGCTTATGAAAATGTCTAACGAGGATTACTTTCATTGTGCAAAATGCATTTTCTTCTAGTGTTATGCTTATCATGAATCATTTACAACTTCCATATTACATATTAATTAAATGCATAATCATTACTTTTAATAATGGCATACTATATTATCCTATTATCTTAATAAATGCTTTTGACATGCTGGCTCTTTATTCTTTCTCCCTTATCCTTAGTGGTCCTCTTACAATTTTCATCTTTTCTGACCAATGCCTTTTACTGACTTGTTATCATTTCCCAGTGGTCATTCACACTCACTCGCTTTTTGCTTTATTTATTTTCTTTTATGGCCCCAGCTACCCTCTTGAGTCTATAACTTAGAGGGCTCATTTTCTTTTTTTTTTTTTCATTATTTTTTTTTATAATGTGCCCTAATTTTACCTAAGTCACCTTTTATGTTTTCAACTTAGTAGGATTTTTTTACCTTCCTTTCCTCACTTTCTCACACAAAATACTTCTTTAGCATACCCAGGTTTATTGGCTCAAAGAACACTTTCCATCCATGCACGATAGCTTTACGACACAACTTGAATATATTTGTTTAACCATATAGGGACCTTTCTAATTTGGCTTGAATTTTCCCCTAAGATCTTAAGTTTATGGTGGCATTGCCTTCAGTACTAGGTTACCAACCTTTATCGTGTTCATCCCAACTATTTATTAAAGGTGCGTGCCATCCTTGCTGATAAAGATAAATATGATAAACGATTTTTAACCTCTTCTCGTCCAACAAAGGCAATTGATTATATCAAATTTTGACCTATTAATGCTAAAAAAATCTTTGTTATACTAAAATGCAAAGTGATTTTATCTTCATTTCTATTCGTAATACTACCTTTATTCCATATGGCAGAGAATAAGGTGCCATTCTTATTGATGTTCAGGCAATGCTTCAATATACCTATAGTGCAAAAAGTAGTTTTTTTAACTAGCCCTTATAGGTTTCCACCATTTTGGCTAAAATATTATTGGCATTCAATTTGCAACCTTAATTATGCCATTTGCTTATGGCCTGTAAGGTAAAACTCAATATTATTAAGGGCCTTTTAATCAATAAGCATGCATGTTCATAGTGATTACTAAATCAATGATGAATAAAATCGAAAGAACTTTTATTAGAAAATCAAAAAAGTTAAACAAGATCTATCTACAACCCTAACATGAAGAAAACTAGCTCATAATTGAAGAAAAAGAAGAAGAAATAATCAGACTAATTATATTTGATGTTATAATCTTTAATTTTTCAAGCTACTGAATTATTGCCTTTGCTCTTTTTTACTCCTTAATCTTTGTTTAATTGAATTCCTGGCTTTTTAGATGGGTATTTGATGTTTATTGATGGGTTATTAATACCTAATTCATGGGATTTTATATTCTTTTATAGTTCACTTTAGGTGTTTACTAAATAGGAAGCTTGGAGAATTGGAAAAGAAAAAGATTAGAGAGGTTGTAAAAATTGGATTTTTAACTTTTAGGTTCACATGGCTATATTATTTATGATTCCTTTAATCTAGAGGGTGCATGGGTATGTCTTAAAGGTGCACGCCTATGTGTTTGAGGTGAACGATTGTGCTTTAAGGCCGTGTGTTTTGAATTAGGACTGCTTAACTTGATTCTTGGGCACATGGCTATATAACACTGTCCTACTTGCTTACAACCCTTTTTTTATCATAAAGATGGTTAAATTAGCTTAATCACAAAAAATAAAAGTTGTATCCTTATGTGTTAGCTTTGCAATGCTTTTTAAATGACCTTATTTAGAGTTATGTAGAGCGTGTTATGCTTAAAAGATCAAGTAGTGCTCAAAACTAAAACTTAGGTTATTTTTTCTTGCTTTTAGGCCACTTTTCTCCTTTTCAACCTTACAAAACATAAATTTACTATATTTACTCCTTTTCATATGCACAATTAACATAATAATATCAATTTTTAAAAGGGATTAGCTATGAAATATATGTAGATTATGCATTAAACAAATTTCTCCAAACTTAAATTCTTGCTTGTCATTAAGCAAAAACTAATCAATCTAAGTAAAATTCAATATTTCAAATGATTAAGATCAAGTTCCAAGTCTTAATGAGAAATTTATCTCAATGATAACCAAAATTTTCATTAATTAAGCAAATAGACTTATAACATTAACAAGTACCTAACTGACATGCATTATTTGCAATCAATTAACATAATATAGTGTGTGTGTCTCTTGGAAACATATTCAATTTAAAATTTAAAATTTCAATCACACATAAACTAAGCAAGATTTAATTTCAACTTCTTAGAAGTCACACAAAACCATAGGTGAGACTATTTCACCTTTCTCCACTAATGTAGATCTTAACAACCTAAGGATCACAAGGTCTTTAAAGCTTGTAATGTAAGGTGAAGAAAGAGTGTTCAACTCCAAAAATCAAGATAATGTTATTAGAACATGAACTAATTTAATAATGCAAATTGTAATTGAAATAATGAGTGCATCTATCATATTCATTTCTTGCAAGACTTTCAAAAATGCATCCATACATATGGACACTTCTTTATAGTGTCTATTCTTCCTTCATTTTTTTAATTTTTTTTCTATTTCTTTGATCTTTTTCTCATACTTGCCTCCCCTAACATGAATTAATTTTATGCTCATAATTTTATAATAAGCATGCCTTTCTTGTAACCTTTGTAATTACAGACATAAGTAACAACTTACATTATTATATAAGCATATTCTAACTTCATTCTCTTAATAAGGAAGGTAAGAGATCATTTAGGTTATATGGTTATAATGATATGGGTGTGAGCGCTTCGAATTTCATGGCTGCACTTGAACGAGTGGAATCTTGCTTGTGATTCCTACATTTTATCATTCATCAGGGGATCAAGAGGATGAGGTCATGCATTGGTAATAACCCTCAATTATGGCTCACGATTTAGATTAATAGGGGATCCTTGAGGCCTCACAAAAGATATAAGCCCTTTTTCAAAAGTTGGGGTCAACAAGGGACCAAGGCAAGATGATAACACATCCCAACATCTTACCATATCTCCAAAGTTGAGGTCCCTAGACATATATCTAATGTCTATGATAACACATCCCAGTATCACAAAATTAGTAAACAATAGAAAACAAATGCATGAATCATGAACATATGAAGATTAAACATGAAATGTAAGGCATTTGAAGGATGTTTAATGTCCTAAGGCAAAAACTCATCATAAGAGGTATCATAGGATTGATAAATCCTCACCATATGTAGCTTTGAAAGAGCATGGGATCTATATGGACCACTAACCATATGGGTTTAGCATACAACATAAGAATGAGGGAGATTAACAATCAAAACACTATTCATGTGTTCTAAATACATACATAATGATAAAAGAGACTCTTAAGGTAATTGAAACCTTAAGTTTCTCACTTGGTCACTACCTAAAATGATTCAAATAGAACTGAAAACCATCATTGGACCTACATTAGAAAGCATGAACATTAAGATGGATAAAACCATGAAAGCCATTGCAAACTTATCACAACTCCATTTTGAAATGAATAGGGGTCCTTGGCTATCTAGCCTTACCCAATTCTTCCACTTGAGTGATAAAAAAACATAAAAAATGCCTTTAATAAAAAAAAGTTTGATTGAGAAGAAAAGGGGTTTCATTAATATATGGCTAGGAAACTAGGGTGATACAACCCATTATTGGGGTTGTACAACCTAGACAGGTAGGTTGTACAGCCTAAAAAGGTGAGTTGTACAACCTATACAAACGCTATATATCCCTCAAATATTTGTTTTTGAAATTAGAAAAAGAAAGAAGATGGGGAAAATAGAGGCCTTAGATATTTTTATGTGTTTCTATGCCTTCAGAGGCTTATAAGGTATTCAATATCCTCTAAAATGCTTAGGAATGCACAAAAGTGAAGAGTTTAGGCCTAGCTCTAGCTTGAAAGTGATGGGAGTGGGTTAGAGTTTAGGGTTTATATGTCAAATATGCTTTGAGAAGTAATTTTGGTAAAGTAACTTTAAGGTTTTTAAGCCTCTCTCCCACCTTCAAAATGTGGGGTATTTATAAGTGTTGGATGGGTGCATATTGCCAAAAATAGTTTTGATTGCACCATGGGCACATCCAATCATAGAGAAGGAAAAAATATATAGAAATTAGTGTTTGCACAGGGGCTATACAACCAAAAATGAGTTGTACAACCATCTGTCAAGTTTGTACAACCCTTGGATTTAAAGGAAGACTAATCTGTCATCTGGACAATCATTCAAAAAAAGTTAGGAGCTTAATTAGAATACAAGACATAAAACATGAAGTAAAAGGACGCATAACAAAAACCAAAAGAAAAGAAACATGATCATTTAAGGTCATTAGCATGACCATTAAAAGTGTTCATTTAAGTTTTACCTTAGGTTTATGATTATCCTTCATTAATATTAGATGTATGCAATTCGTTGGACTTAAATGCCTTAAATCAATCATGACCCATTTTAAATGTCTTTCTTTTTCTTGACCTCTTTTCTTATTCATGGTTTATGTCATCAAATATTAGAACATATGAGGTATCTTATACTCCTAAATGTGCATGATCATGATAAGAAGGCAATGGGTCTAGTTCTACTTGAAAAGAATTCAAAATATAAAGAGATGTCTTTGTTACTTCATCATAGTCCAATGCATCAATAAGGAAGAGAGAACATGGGTTAGTATCATGAATTTCAAAAGGAAAAGGATTACTTAACTTGCATTCCTTAACAATAAAATCCTTTTCATTTCTTACTAGTTTAAATAGTTCAAGCTCAAAATTGCCTTCTTTTTATTGACAAACTTAATTCTCATGCTCTTCTTTTTTATCAACGTTCAAGTATCTCTCCTCCTCTATGGGTGGGCTATTATCTTGTGGCTTTCGTTATGGTTTACCTTCCTGGATGAGCTTTTTATCTTCCTTATGGTTTTTTAATTTGAAAGGAAAAGGTACATGAGGCACGTAAGGATCGACTTCCTATAACTTTTTATCTTTATCTTATGCATTTTTGGTTCCTTCCTCCTTTTTTGCCTTTGAGTTAATCTCCTCACAACTCTTTAATGTAATCTCTTAACTTGCTTCATAAGATTAGGCTTGGAGGTACTAAGTAAGATACCAAAAAATTTAGAGTCTAAGGCATTATCTATATGTTCCATTTGAATCTCATGGTAATGAAAGGATGAAGAATAACTTTCTTGCTCTATGTATAATCTTCTTTTCATCTCATATTGTTATGCTAAATTTGAATTAATTTTGATGATAAATCTCTCTAATAGGGTTTCTAGGTTAGACTCTTCCTTTAGGGGGTTGGTAAATTGGTGATTGATGAAAAATAAAGGGAGTTTGAAGATTGGGGTTCTAATAGTTATTATCAAACTAAGAAAATTTGGGGAGGATTTGCTAACCAAAGTTATTGGTATTGGGTTAGTGATTTAAATTCCTCATATAACTTACTTGCCCTTGTATAAAAGGATTCCCAATTTGGCATGTTATACTTGTATGGCCAATCTCCCTACATAATTTGCATACCACCTATGAAAATAAATAAGAAACCACATTATAAGTCATGAAATTTGTTTGCTTGGTAAGGATAGATTCCTAAGTTTGTAGATACTTGAGCGCATCCATATCATCAAGTTCTAATTATGTACAAGAAATAAAAAATAATAAACACAAACTATACACAAATAAATAAAAAATTCTATACTAATATAGAAATAATTGCTTAGTATCAATGCTGCCAATCCCCAACAATGCGTCAAAAAACTTAATGATAGGCTAATGCTATATAAATAACCTTTTGAGCTACAAGTGCATAGGTCATCAAATAATAAAGTCCACTATTGTGTGGATATCATTCCCACAATGATCAAACAATAAGAACCAAGCTTTATGTTCCTTGTATTATTTAGAAATCCTAAGTAGAAAAAGGTTTAAACAAAGAATTATAACCAATCAAATTATAAACAAAGTAATTGCAAATAAAATAATCAATAGAATAAGTTAACTAGCTATTCAACTTCACTTGTTAACTACTTATGACTTTTAATCTTTCATTCAATTCATTCATTCATCGAGTATTACTATTAGATCATTGAAGAGATTAATTAATTTCTCTTGAGTATCAATTAACATACAATAACATGTTAAGCTCGACACAATGGTTAAACATCATGTTATTGTCAAATAATGCAAGATCCTAATGATAACAATAAACTAATAAGGTCTCTTAACACATAATAGATCAAAGGAATCATTAAAGGTCTATTTCACAAAAAACATCTCTCGACAATTGGTTCACAAAACTTAATATAATTAAAGGCCTTTTAATTAATAAACATGCATGTTCACAATGATTGATAGCACAATGATGAATAAAGTCAAAAGAACTTATATTAAAAAAGCAAAAGAGTTGAACAAGATCCATCTATAACCCTAGAATGAATAAAACTAACTCAAAATACAAGAGAGAGAAGAAGAAATCATCAAACTAATGATATTTAAAGTCATAGTCCTTAATTCTTTAAGCTCTTGAATGATTGTCGTTACTCGTCTTTTGCACATTAGCCTTTGCTTGATTGAATTATTAGCTTTGTAGATGGTTATTTGATGTTTATTGGTGGATTATTAATGCCCCATTTCGTGGATTTTTATCTCCTTTTATAGTTTTCTTTCGGCGTGTACTCAATAGGAAGGTTGGGAAATTAGAAAAAAAAGAGATTAAAAAGGTTTTAAAAATTGCTTTTTTAGCTTCCAAAGGCACATGGTTATGCTTCTAGGGTGCAAGGCCGTATTTTTTTCTAATTTATTTTATTATAAAGGGTGCATAAGCATATATTGGAGGTTCATGACCATGTATTTGAGGTGCACAACCATGCTTTGAGGTTGTGCATTTTGAATTAGGATCGCTTGACTCGATTCTTAGGCACATGTCCATGAAGCAGGGCCATGCTCATTTACAACCTATTTTGACCTTAAAGATGGCTAAATTTGCTCAAGCACAACACATGAAATTTGTATCCTTATGTGTTAGATTTCTAATTCCTTTTGAATAAGCTCATTTGAAGTTTTGTAGAGGGAGTTGTGCCTAATAGACTGAGTAGTACTCAAAGTTGAAACTTAGTTTGCCTTTTCTTGCTCTTGGGCCACTTTTTCTCCATTTTAACCTTATAAATATAGATTTACTTCCTTTAATCCTTTCTATATGCAAAATTAACTTAAGATCATTAATATTTGGAAGGAATTATTTTAGAAATATATGTAAATTATGCACCAAACACTTTGCCCCTAACTTTTTGAAGGATTTAGCTTCCGCCCACTTTGAAAACTAGTTGACTGACAACACAATTTAATTATGCGCCCTTTTAGAAGCTGGTTTGATTCTCTAATTGCATTAATAACCTATACAACAAACAGTTAAAGCGAAGTCAATTTTTACAATTCTGCTAGTGGCAAGTGGTCGAGGTTCCAATGAACTTGGCACTTGTGACATCTCCTCACGATTGTAATGTTATCTTATTCCATAGTCGTCTAGTAGGATCCCATCCTTAAGATTTTCCTGATCAAAACCACTCCATTCATATAAGGACCATAAACCCTTACATATACTTCTTTCACTACCTTATTGACCTTTTTATTTTGTCATGCATCTCAAATGAATATTGTCTAGCATTCACTTATATACCATACCATCATAAATCATGAACTATGATGCCAATCTTTGAATAATATCCCTATCCTTCTTTTTTTGCCCCTTTATGTATGTGCCACTTTTCAAGTGCTTTTGTACATCATAGTACCCCCAACAATCTTCTTTTGTGATCAACATCACCACTTCCTTAGCATAACACAAAACTCTAAACTTGAGAGTTTGCATAGGTTTCATCAACATTCTTTTGGGTCCACCCACATGGCAACTAAGGCAACTAATGCATCTGCCATCATGTTCTCTACTCGTGGGAGGTAATGGAATACAATGCTTTGAAAATTTTAGTTCAACATTTTCAAATACTCCAAGTACAATCTCAATCACTCTTTTTTCAGCTCCTATTCAATCGTCACCTAGGAAATTACTTGTAGTGAATCTCTAAATACCTCTTTGATTCGCATTATCATATGAACTAGTGATTCTAGCCCAAATGCACACATGTTATTAGTAACCCTAAAGTCTAGTTTCTTAGCCATAGGGAATAATTTTCCTTTGAGCGCAACCAAAATCACTCATACACTAACTCCTTTCTTATTCATCGCTCCATCGAAATAAAACCTCCACATTTGGGGTCCTATTACTCTTAGGCCTTCATTAAGAAATTGGGGAAGCTCTTGTCCTTCATCCACAAGTGGTTGTTAAGCTAAATATTCTGCAAGTGCCCTACCCTTAATCAACTGATGTCAAATTCCATTAATAGTATTAATCACTTCTACCAAATGCTTAACTAGATCTAGTTTTAAAATAACTTCTACCAAATACGACTAGAAATAATGTTACAAGTTCTTTGTATCCTAAACCACTACTAGACATGTCTTCTCTATCTTGTAGTACTTCTCTTCATATGGGAACAACTTTTTATTGAGGTAATATATGACATGTTTATTCCCCTTTCCATCCTTTTGTGCTAACATTGCACCTTTAAATTTTTATTTTAATATCAAGTATAAGATAAATGATTTGTCAGGCTTTAGTGCTCTTAACATTGGAAAATTAGATAATGTTCTTGTTGTCCCTTGGCACCAAGAAGGGGGGTTGAATTGGTGTATAAAAATTTAAAAGACAAAGAAGAGGGGAAGAAGAATGAGTAGAGTTGAGACAACAATTTATAGTGGTTTGGGTATAATTGACCCTACATCCACTCCCCAATCTATCAATTGGATATTTCACTATCTCAAGGTGTTTTCAAGCTCACACTCAACTTGTAGAACTTGTGTTTTGATGGCTCACACACAACCTTACAATAATGTGTTTTTAGGCTAACACACAACCTCACTCAAGTGTTTCACTAGGCTCACACTTAAATGTTTCTTGAAGTATTTTTACAGGCTAACACTACAAACTTACAAATTAGTGTTTAGTGCTCACACCTAACACTTACAATTTCATAAAGAAAATTGAAGAAAATGAGTAGCAAAGATAAAGAGCTTTAATTACTTGTAATAAATCCCTTAGCAACCTTATTCATGGTTGTTTGGTGGAGTATTTATACCCAAACTTTATTAAAGAGACATCGCAGATCATAGCTCATCAAATCTTTAAGACATGCTTGATAAATTCTACATTAAATGCTTGACAGTCTCAATTCGTGGTCGCTACTACTTATTAGCGATCGTGAAATCCAAATTTTTGAAGGAAAGTCCTGTTTGTGTCTAACAACTAGTTCAAATGGCAACTTCTGATTAGTTCACCAGGAAAATATAGTCGTTGCTCTTTTACCTACTTTCAGAAGTCGCAGTCCCGAGTTTTCTTGTACAGGACGCTACAGAGGACGCAAATTCGTCTGTCAAAAATGGTTATCTTCTTCTTTACGATTCGCGGTCGCTACCAACAAGATGCCTTCATGAAATTTGACTTCCAACGGTTTGCTGGAACACGTGTCATGCTGTGACTATGGACTTGCTTCCTTTTTTAGTCACATCAAAATTCGCGGTCACGAATAGGGCTTGACATTCACCGTGATTTCATCTGTCAATTTTTGACTCATTCATTTGGATGAATAGCGGTTGAGAATGGTTTCGCGATTTCGGCTGGCTGCTTTCTAACAATGCTTCTTCACATATCACGGTCACGAATACAAAATAGCGATCATGATTTAGAAGTTATTTTTCATACTTGAGGAATTTTGAGCTTCATCCAACTTTCAATTTTAGATAAAAACTAAAGGCTGCAAAATAACACTAATTTGAAATATTAGACATGATCAATCTTTTTTGTTAAGATCAAAAAAGGTCCAAGACTTGGGTTAACTACCTTAGTCCAACAATCTCCTCCTTTTTTGATTTTGACAACTTAGATATACCCTTAGTAATAATAATGCAGAAAAAGTGAAGTTGAATTATAGGTAAAGATTCAATGAATAGTTAAGATAAAAATTTGCTAAGTATATTATTCATTCAAACATAGTGATTCTAAGAAACAATAAGTATGATGCTCCTCCTTAACTTATGCTATAATTTTTTAGACTTAGATGTTTTTCCTTTTAGGCTTAGGTCATATACACTCTCTCCCCCTTTGGCAAGATCAAAAAGAGGAGGAATTAGGGAGAAAGTAAACTCATGCATAAGTAATAATAAGGAGCAAAAGTAAATATAAAAAGCAATTGATAACAATTACATAAGATCACAATATAGCAAAGAAACAACTTTTATTTATTTATAACTGTGGGATCACAAAATTTTAAACATAAGAAAAGAGAACAAAAAATACAAAGAGATCCCTAAACTAGAAAGTATAAGACTCATCACTAGAGGTGTCTTCACCTTGAGCAGGAGCGATTCCCTCGACTTCATCTCCATCTTCAACGTCGTCTTCATTATCATCTCCATCTTTCGTATCTTCAAAGTCCATGAAGTTTGGAAGATGACAAGAAAGGACTCTGAGTTTCTATTGGAGATCCACCATATCACTGTGAAGATGGGAAAGGAAGAGTAGCCTTCGCTTCATCATCTGCATCATTTTGTCTAATTTGCGATCTAAGGTGGCAAGAGACAACTTGGTATTTGCTTTGGGTTGAGGAGGAGGAAGAGGGACTTGAGTTGTTCCTTTGTCGATTTGGAGCCTCTTTCTTTTGGAGACTTGAGAGGACTCCATTTTCTTTGCCCCTACCGCGCCAAGGGTATAGGTGTAAGTGTCTGGATGGATGGCCTTGGTGTTGATCAAATATGTTAGGTCGAGGAAGTTCTGTGATCGAAGGAGCTTCTTAGTGAGGAATTGCTCATTGTCCTCATTTAGAGCTCCAACGAATCAGTAGATGGCGATGACATGAGAAGGGAGCAAAAACTAGCTCTTTGGCTTGGTGCTCATGTGGATTAGTTGATCCACAAGGTAGCGGCTGGTCCGGATGGGTTTGTTTTTGACAAGGCAAAATAAGAATGCCAAGTCTTTTTGACAAGGCAAAATAAGTAAACCTAGAGTAGTCGTCTACAAGGATTAGTGCATAATGGTTTCCACCTAAGCTAGCACTCCTAGTAGGTCCTATCAAGTCCATGTGAATAAGTTGAAGTGGTCTAGATGTACTTACAACATTTTTTGCTTTGTGGGAGGCCTGATATTGCTTCCCCATTTGGCATAGGCCACATGTCTTGTCTTTAGTGAGTTTTAGCTTGGGAAGTCCTCCCACTAACTTTCCTCTGGATAGGCTTTGAAGAAGATCCATGCTTGCATGTCTAAGCCTTCTATGCCATAACCAAGCTTCATTGCTTAAAGACATGAGACACTTGAAAGATTGGTTAGCCAAATT